>JBBPKG010000295.1:9051-30036 GCA_038089115.1 Fistulinella cinereoalba | reverse complement strand
GGCGAGATAAGCAACAAGCGCGGCAAGGTAAACAAAAACGCCATCAAAATAGATGTGCAAATGCACTGCCATAGTACTTGGCGCCGCCGCCAGTATGCCTGCCCGACCTCTATCATGGTTTGAAACCCCCGAGTTCAAGTTGCTAATACTGGTTTGATTTGAGAAGGCCAATTAAAAAAAAAAGTCCCACAGGCGAAACGATCATCATCTGTGCCGCTTAGTGCGGTATGCTCCCTCGTTATGGGAGGTAAGCAGGGAGGGAGGGGAAGGTACGTGGACTAGTATCCACGGGCTGCCCCATGGGGCCGAGTAAGTGCTAATGGGTGCCCGAAAGGGCCACTTCTGCTCGAGTGGCCTGCCACGCTGTGACTGGACGTCACCCAGGGGCATATGTACAATGGTCCCTGCCGTTGCCAAGTCGGTAAACCTCACCCTCTTTCCTCAACCGAACCTGGATGGCCCTGACCCTTGGAGAGGGGCCTGGTAAATGACTACGGGGTGGTGGACGACCCAGAAGTCCCCTCCCTCGCACAGAGTCTGGACCCCAACACCATTAATGATATAACCGCGCGCTGCGACTCCTTCAAGTTGGAGGCCTCGTGCTGAGTGGATTGAGGTGACTCTGGCTCTATCGGTCGTTCTTGATGTGTCTCACTGCTTTAACCCGAAGCGGAACACAGTGGCGGTGAGTTGTCAGTTTATTATGAATTTGAGCCACCCTGCAGGGTATACGAAACGTGCCAAAAGCTGCCCCTGATATCATAACTATAGTGGGCACATGTGAGCTGTGCATGGTGCTCATTACCTGGGGCAATTAACTGGCGTCGTCTTTGGTTGCACCTCAGCCTCTAGCCATCACACCGATTCTTACACGTACTGGCGCGTCGGATTATTTCGTGCTCCCTCAAACAACTGACCTGCGCGGAGGAGATTCGAATAGAAGTGTTCAACCATATCAATGGCCTCGGACCCTTCCAGCAGTGATCGAGCTCCACCTACAAACTTTTGCCCCCTCCCATGCCACACATGTAACATACGTCCCGCAAATGATTGCAGAAATCTTATTGTCTGCTTCCAAACCTCGTCGCAAAAGGTGATCCTTTCCGTTCTGGTAGACGCCCAATTTCATTGAAATGCAAAAATTCTCTATGAAAGACTGGGTCGAACGTGAAGATGATGTTTAACTCTACGATTGATACGAGTCAGTCGAGGCACCTTCCCATACAGCTGAAATACATGCCTCCTACCCGGTAAATAGAGTAAGCACGATCATCTGGCAACTATACATGACGTTCTGTAGGTTCGCTCATCGAATGCACGACATTGTGAAGGACGCATATGGTTGGCTAGCGAGGAACTATCAATATGGGGACCAAATTTATCTTTTTGGCATGTTTCCTGGTTCGCTCAAACTTCTGCATGCAATGACAACATTGTTAGGCTTTTCCCGGGGCGCATATCATGCTAGGGCCCTTGCTGGACTAATATATGAGGTATGAAGTGCTTGTACTCCCCCAGACTGACTGACCGAGCTACTTATATTTGTAGGTCGGGTTGGTCAATGACTCTAACCTAACAGAGAAGCACATATCCAAGTCAGCACTGTTTTCTCGTTACCATGTGGCGGGCTCACCACTACACAGCGCATATGACCTCTATGAGTCGAACCGACTTCGCCCTTCGGTTCAGTCTCGTAGAAGCAAGAAAGAATTTAAACGTGATAACTGTTGGAAAGATGTGAAGGTACATTTTATAGGGGTATGGTAAGTATTTGTCGCACGGTTGATAACGCAAACCATGGCTTCAACGATCATCAGGGACACGTTAACGGTCAATAGGGCTGACGGAACTAATTCACCCCCGATTTCCTCTGGTGTGCATGCCTGCCATTTTCGTCATGCCCTTGCTCTCGACGAAGACCATTTATCCCCGGAGTATATACAAGGGCCTCTCCATTCAAGCATCAAGGATAGCGATGACATTAACCCATGCGATATCAAAGAGGTGTGGTTTGAAGGAGATCACTCATACTTGTACGATTAATCTCAAACTTTCTTGGCAAGTTTCACTCATATCATTTTCCATCACTTGTGAATGTCACCTTTCTTGAAGACGTGGCGGTGACCCGGGCTTCTTTGATGATTTTTTTGAAACGAAGCCCCAGTTTCCTGGCAATACCCCTTTCATGTGGATGCACCGCGAGGCATGCGAGAAGGGCTTAATCCTAAAGCCAGCAGACTTCGCCTACTTTCCACCCGACCGATATTTTTTACCCCGGCAGGCGCTGCTTTGGGGTGCAGCTTATGACAAACCACGGTGAGATCCCAAGTTCAGCGCGGCTTATTTGTCTGTGTACTCAGCCTCAATAGTTCGCGTCCCCGTTGTATCATCCCTGGGCAAAAAGTGCACACGACGGTATTGCTGGGATTGAAGTATGCTCGGAGAAAAGTTCTAGTCGATGGCATCCTGCCTGTCCAATGCAAGGATATCAACATGAATGACGATATATGGGAGTCAGAACTCTTCACCGATGCGATCGCTCGACAGATTTTAGCAGACCCACTTCCTCACTCTAGAAGATTGCTGTGCATGCTGCAATTTAGTGAGGCAGTTTGTTCGTGCTATGGATATCAATAATCATACTCTCCAGCACAAGGGAAAGAGCTTATCAGGCGGGTCCCCAACTGCAGAGAAATTCTGAAGGGCGTCATACAGTCCCAACTTGAAAACTCAAAGACCTGGGGAGTCAATGAATTTGGTGCATGCTTTGCTTACTGGGAAGTTTGTAAGTTGTACATTGTCATGTTCCTATCGTGCTTCAGCTATGGCCGCGCGATAGTTTTTGCAGATGCGTCACTTCACGGACCAGTGGATGACACCGAGCATGACTGGATTTTATGGGTGTTTAATGAGGCCCTTGAGAAGTGTGTCGATGCTGGGAAGCGGATTTTTTTCCCGCCTCTCATCCGCCATGAAGTTCTTCGAAAAGCGTTGATCACGCAGGATCGTACAAAGGCCCTTTTATCGGAGTTGGACAGCAGTCAAGATCGGCTTCGAGTTGACCCATCTGATGAAGGTGCCAACGACTTCGGCTGTTGGTCAGAGGTCGTTGCTGACCTGGTTGAGTGCGGTGAGTCCTTGCATGGTTGTACGCATCGGGGGAGTACCGACAGTGAATAGAACACTTTCCGGAGCTAATCATAGAGGAACTCAAGGCCAGGCATCCTCAGTCTAAAACATCGAGTATACTGCGTCATATTTTGGAGATACCTTGTGAATCTTCTAGTTGGAATCGTTCCTTCCTACATCTAAGCTGACGTGCATTTCAGTTTTGGGTGATCTAGGAATTCGGAGCTGTGTCGGGGCACTCAGGATAGTGCATCAGTTGAGCCGAACTCCGGAAGGTAGGTCGATGCTTCAACCTTACCATTCCATGTGATCGACCAATAGTGGCGGATAGGCGCCAAATTTTGTGCTACTATGAGAACCAGGCTGCGTCACCTGGCAGAACTCAACCCCGTTTGGATATCGACCGGTCTGAAAGACATGAAGCTCATGCCGCATGCCAGGATGCTTGCCGCCGAAGCTCTTATCGCACTTCATGTGATTAAAGAAGGTAGCCCACTCAATTCGTATGTCTTTCTGTTTCGCTCACTGATCGTACCATAGCACCAAACAAGAAAGGCATGTGGTGTGATGCAGGAACATCCCCGCCCAAATTCACCAAAATGCAGGACAATTTTTCCAGGGTGTACGTGATTGGCATGTCAGGGGGGGTCTCCTCTTCGCTTGTAACAATTGGACTACAACAACGCCGCAAGGCATGATTCAATTGGGCCGCGGCGGTACCATTAGACATAGGATTTTGGATTACCTTTCTACTGCAAGTGAGCGATCTCATGTTCGCCGTTTGTTGGATTTCTTGTTAACAATCCTTGCATACAGCCGAAGAGCCACTTGGCGACTTCAAGCAGAAGCTGCTCCGCTTCCTTTTGTCGGGCGTCAACCGTCGCGAGCAGCAAGAACGTACAACGGCCACATTCACACTACTGAGGCTTTGCGAAAGTATGATTTTGAGAACGTGATTATGGAACATTTATGTGGAGCTCACATTCGTCAGATGACAATATACGGTCGTGGTTTGTCGGCAAGGGGATTCTGGACACGTTTGTTAAGCAGTTGACGCATCGTCGTACGTCACTTTTGGCGGCTTATTCTCTCCTTACCTGCTTCAAATACGGTGAGGAAGTGGACTCTATGGCCATGGCATGCCTGTGTGACCCAAATATCTACCAGAAAACTTGAGAGGCTCGCTCAATGCCGATCCTCGCGTTCCTGTACACATCGTAAAGATGCTCAAGCTGAATTATTTTGATGCCTGGCTGGGCCAGGTTGAAGGATACGAAATCCTTGGAGCACTTATGAAAGATGGTAACGCCTCTTACCGTGTTCCGAACGGTGTGTTCATGATATACCCGTCGTAGATCAGCTTGGGAGAAAGCTCAAGGAGCACGGGATAGTCGAAGCGCTCGAAAACAAGTTGTATGGTTTCCAACGGAAAGACATACTAGGAACGCTGTCATATCCCCACTCGAACCTGTTGCAGTGTTTTGGTACGTGTGGTCGTAAATTTCTGAGTTCGTTGCTGAGTCATTCACAGAGAAAGCTGGCGACGAATGGACTGACGAGCTCGTCAGTAGAGCTATGGGGAAGCTCAAGATTCAGACATGGAGCACTCAGAAAGCGGGGGTGGCTGTGCTCGCAGCACTGGCACGCACAGGCATGTGCCCGTCGCCATCCGTGTGCCAAACTCGCTGACGATTTCAACAGAATATGGCAAGCGGTCCATTGCGAGACAAATACCTAGCATTGTCCAAATGCTACTAGATGCTATTACCGAGCGGTCGAAGTACCCTATATTTTTCGTCTTCTTGCTGTTCGCCAGTTAATGTCCCCGTAGGCTATGTACAATTCTTGGGCCTGCTTGTGCCTTACGAGTTTTGTCGGAGAGCGGTACGTTGGATGAATAACTCCAGAAACAACTTGACCATGGCTATCACGGCTACAGCAATCTGTCGAGATTCTGTCCACGCCGATGCACGATACAGACAATGGAAGCAAAGCTATATTCCAAATAGCGAAAAATACAAGCAATGGGACGATGTCGATGCTTCAATTTGGGACAACATACCCCAAGAATACCGGAATTGCGCAGTTTGGCATGTCAAGACTCCAACTTTAGGTGATTGCCTCCGACTTGTCTCCTCTGGTCATAAGAGAAAGGCTGAGTTACTTCTTAGGCGATGTTCAAGTCATGCTCAACGATGCAGTAAAAGCCATCGATGATGGGGTTTTGAACGGCGAACTTCCACCCGCGGAAGAGATGCTTCCCCCTGACATCACGCACTGGGGTCGTGTGGCCAGGTTATCTTTGTGCTGTGCCGCGTATGGCGTGACTGTTGTCATTGGAGCCCCACTTGCCATTGCGACGGCTCTGACTGCAGTTCCGGTTGCCTGTGCCACTCTCTCTGCGTTTTTCTCGTAAGTGACTCCACGGCATTCCGCCCTACTGTCGGGTCAATGTATTGAACATAGCTGGGCGGTGTGTATTGGCTGTTGTGAGGCAGCCCAAGAAGACGAAGAACAGGAAGAAATTGCTGAAGAAAACACTTCTACACAAGTAGAGCCAAGTAACTCGGACCCTGTGGTTTGATTTGTGTTTCGCGAGGATTACAACCGGGAAATAAAGGCGTTGGAAAGTCTACCAAACGTATGGGAGAATTCTGGAAGGGACCTCTTTCATGTACAGGCGATACTCGTCTCTGATTGCTACGTCTTGTTGAATGAGACTCTCCTACACTTCACGATCAGAAACTCAACAGTAGGTCATAGGTAAACATACCTCGATCGGCATTTTGACTGCGAATGCAATTGCTGTGACGCCGAGGGTCACTAGAGGTATGTACGACCAGAACATGATCGACCACAATGCCTGCTGAGCGAGGACCGAGCTATTTTCCCGTTCAGAGCAGTTAAGCAGTGCAATTGGAGAACTTACCTATATCCCGGATGGCGAACCCACGCGTATGGCCCAGTCTTGACAACCCTGGGCTTTTCACGGCGCTACTCGAAGATGATCAGATAAGCGCGCTCGCCCGTGCGGACACTTACCCCGATGACATGCCACTGATCTCCCAAATGTTCAAACGTACTGTTAGTGACAAGCCTGAGGGAAAAACTAGCGGCACAAGCGACCACCCTCGACGCGTTCTGCAACTCCATCGCGGTGCCTGGAAGGGCAAATCTTGCCATCCATTCTGGTGGCTGGAACCGATTGAGCACCGATGCACCGACATAGATCAGGGGTGGGACGAAGAAAGCGAGCCCGTGAAGAGGGCTGATGATCCGTGCCAAGAAACTGCATGGCATTGATCCGGATTTGATGCGTCCGCCTGTCGATTCGGAAACGACGGCGGCCCGCTTGATTTTGGCGACGCTGTACCTGATATAGTCGGCGGTACTTAGGACGATGACGGCCTCCAGTAACTTAGGAGAAACAGGGAACGCGAGACCGGCGATAGACATGATGAATCTGAAATTGGATTGTCAAGGCCAATGCGCAGGCTTTATAATCCAAAGGCAGTCTGATGCGGTACTCACTACAGCAGGTAGCTGACGAAGCCTGACAAAGATATGAGGGACGTCGTGGTCGCGGGAACCATTGGGAGCGAGCATCAAGCTAAAAGTGCGCTGGTACTAGGGTATGCTAGATGACTGCATTGCGGTGTCACCGTTGCGCAATCGGAGGTGTCAGCGGGAATGGTATCCGGCTCCGGTGCCCCAAACTGGACTGGGTTGATCCCGAGCGAGCGAGTGTGAGTGTAAAAACGATCTACATCCGAATGGCATGAGAACTTGGGGCATCTTAGATGTCAGTCTTCCGGCGCCGCTCCGAATCATCCTCACCATGCAGTTCTCAGCTTGCCTTTTGACTCCCAAATCGCCATGGCATCGCTGTCCGAGAAGCTCGCCGCAGCGCTCCAGTCGCGCGATCGTCGTCTCATCCGACGCCGCCTTCCAGAAGCCCCGTCGGCCGCACTGCCCGAGATCGACTTTACATCCAACGACTATCTCTCGCTGACCGACTCCACCAGGCTGAGACATGCGGTTCTCTCTGCCATGGCTGCCTCGCCAAAAATCCTCGGATCGGGGGGCTCGCGTCTGCTTGTCCCGTCCCAACCCCACGCCGAACTCGAGGCCCGCCTGTGCCGTTTCTTCGGGACCGAGGCCGCCCTCCTCTTCAACTCCGGCTTTGATGCAAACGTCGGCTTTTTCTCGTCCGTTCCGCAGCCAGGAGATGTCCTCCTGTACGATGCACACGTCCACGCATCCGTTCACGATGGCATGCGTCTGTCCAGGCTCGCCCCCGACTCGCTTGTCCCCTTTCCACATAACTCGGTCCGCGATCTCCGCCGCATCCTGGCCAAACTTCTCGATGACCGTGAGGATCTCAAAAGGGGGAAAAACAGTGCCTTTATCGCTGTCGAGAGTCTGTATAGTATGGATGGCACGATCGCTCCCTTGACCCACATCGTGGAAACCATAGAGGAGATGCTACCCTTGGGAAATGGGTACGTCATCGTCGACGAGGCACATGCAACGGGAATATACGGGCCAAAGGGTCGCGGTTTAGTCGCCCAGCTGGGTTTGGAAGGCAGGGTATTCGCGAGGCTTCACACGTTTGGCAAGGCGTTGGCTTCCTCTGGAGGCAAGCACACTCGTTTATCCGCCGAGATGATGACCTCTGACAACCATATAGCTGTCCTTTTGACGACAGAACTCGTTAAAGATTATTTACTAAATTATGCCAGGAGCCTCATATTTACGACGACACTCACTTTCGCAAACATTATTGCAATCAACTGTTCGTTTGATATGCTGGAAGATGGCACGACGGAGGCGGTAGGTCATCACCGCACGCTACGACGAACGCTCACCTTCTTTAGCTCTCCAAACACCTACTCTCCCTTTCTGCATACTTCGTCGATCTCCTCCGCTCGCAATTGAAGAAATATCCAGCATCTCTGCTCAGCCTTCCCGATCATTTCCCCCCACCAAACCCCGATCAAGGGGCGGAACCAGCGCAACCCGCTTCGCCATGGGAGGTTGACCCACGTGACAAACACTCTCGGCGAGGCCATGCCTCTTCTACCGCATCGTGGAACAAAAACGCGTCCGCTCCATCCCTGCCGACACCAATAATACCGATACTCACACCAGAAGCTCGTGCGCTGTCTTCCTTTCTCCGCTCTTATGCAGCCTTTTCCCCGTCTGCTCCAGTTGCCGTGATGCCAGACCCTTCCTCGCCCCCTTCCTCATCCCTATCCGCTCCCTCGCCCTTGTCTGTACCCGAGACCACCGTTCCAGCGCAGGCGGTTGTACTCCACACCAAACCGATTTATCCACCGACGGTCCCGAAAGGCACGTCTCGCGTCCGCGTTTGCCTCCATGCTGGTCATACGCGAGAGGACGCTGCCCTGCTCGCGGCGGGCATCGTCGCCTGGGCCGACAAGCGCGTGGCGGAGGAACGCCGCGGCAAGACGCGCTGGCGAGACTTTGCGCGTGATGTCGGCGTGGACGCGTGGATGGAGGCGAAACTGTAACCTTGGTTATATGGGCCTAGTGCCTCCCGGTCTGGGGCTTGGGAGTACAGATTGCATGAGAGTTTTTTTTAGTGGGGTTGTATGATTGGTGCGGGATAACGCGACGGTGCGGTGTCCTGGATCGTGCGTGTTAAAATTTAGTAGAGGTACTCGTGAGCCCCAAAATAGAATGGATTCTGTGTGTAAATCGCTCATAGCGATGTCCAACAAAAGGCGCGTCATCTGGCACCGTTCATGTGTCTCTCCTGAGTGCCCATGTGGCTGACAACACCATCGGACATACGCCCAAGAGATATGGGTTATAGTCTATTGCATCTGCATGTGACTGCTGCCGTGGAAAATAAGTCTCCCTCCCCTTCGGTACATATCCCAAGGTTTTGTGGGCGTCTCCACCAGGAGGGACCGGGATACTTGGGTCTTATGTACTATAATAGACCGGAGTCCGGCTCATCTTTGCAGTGACTATGATAGCGTGCCCTGCGATGGGGGGCTATACACTGGATAGCCACCCCACATGACCACAAAGCGCATGTATAAATCCCGTGCCTGCGACTGGTCTGGTAGCCAACGGAGCAGAGTCCTTCCCAATCCCAGTTATTCGGTCTGGCATGACATCCGCATTCAATACGTCTGTCAGTACGTGGTGTCATACTCAATACGGGACACTCGAGATGATGACCGGGTCCTTGGCAGCTTGCGGATCTACCAATGCAACGGTCGTCTCAATCTGCTGCGCGCAGATCGGTATCCCGGCCACGATAAGCAGCATGACGGAGACCTTTTACATGCAAACCATGCAAACCATCCCTGTGGCCGTGCCTCTGAAGACGTGCGCGTGGACGGTGGACGTGAACATGGCACAAGAGCCGAGCGGGATTGCGAATTGGTTGAATTGTGTTGACCAGTACGCGAACACGACGTCGAATAGCACTTGCATTCAAGGGGGCAGACGGCCTAGTGCCGCGCTCAGCGCCAAGCTGAATATGCCCGCAAAGCTCGTGAGCATGATGGTACTGGCGGGAGTCATTGTAGGAGTCGTGTCCGCTGCCCAGTAAATTCAGACGTCCAATTCAAAGAGCGAAACGCGTGCTTGTCAGATGAGGACAAGGCTCCAGAGGGGGTGTGACCTGGTTGTCAGGCTGTATCCTGTGTTTTTCGTCTGGGCATTGTGGCCATGAATCAGCGATGCAGTGTCTTTTTTCCTGTCCTTCTCTGACATGCCGTTGTGCGAACCATTGCGCATGGACAGTTTAACCAATGAAGCCATCTGCACGCAAAATTAGTGGGGTTCGACTAAGAATACTCGGATCAAAGATCGCGCACAGGTACATTTTAGCAATGCATCACGGTTAGAATACCATGGTATAAGAAATCTACAAGATGATGATACTGAGACCGGCATGAGTGCAGATTATGAGAGGACCACAGCAGAAACATACCCTATCACTCAAAAGAACCCTCTCAACCGCGAGCCACCGATCGAGTATCCCCGAGGTGCTCTTCGTTCCCACCGCTGTTCCGACTGCGTCCGGACGGCACTCGCAGGGACGTTCTCCACCTCGACAAGTTCCTTCACCTTGAGAATTTTTCCCGCTGCTTCAGGTGTGTGTCGATGATAGACCGTTTGCATGCGCCTGTGCAGTCCGAGAGCAGTCAACGTCTCTTTCTTCCGCTCGCCGAGGGCGATGGCGGAGCGTCGGAGCGTGACTTTGAAGTGATTGATAGGTTCGGATTCGTGTGCAGTCGAGTAGACGCGTGTCAAGCCATTTTGAAGGAGACGGCGCGGAACGAAGAACGACATGCTCGACGTCCAAGTGAGAGCCAGGTAGTAGCTGATGACATAATCAAATGGCCTGCCTTTCTCCTCCTCGTCATGGTCCGATTCAAAGTGAGTCTACGACACGTCCGTGCTTGCTGGCGTGCCCATCAGGCCACAGAACCGATGGATCCTCGTTGAATTCATTTCTGTGTCGAATGAAAAACAGGCCGCGTCTGTGCCCCACATGCCTGCGTCGTTCGATGCCAAGCATGTCTACGCTGCCTTGCGGCAGAGCGTCGTCTCGAATTTTGGCGACGCAGGATGGGGGGCAGTTGGCAGCTCGATCACAGGTCCGCGATTTTATTTCCACCGCCGTCCCGCCGTCCTGACTTGGGTGCAGTCAAATACCTCTCCCCGACGACCCATCTGTGCATTATCCACGTCGCACGCGACGAACACACGCTCGCATGGGGTGCCGTCACCCTTCTCACGACAATCTATGACACACGAATCATTCCCTATGTCGTATTCGTTTGAAGAGCGTGCGCAGGATCGGATTCAGTCGTCATACGGCGGTTCTTCGTTCTAGCCTATCTGACATGAGGCCCAAACGAGGCCCAAACGAGGCCCAAACAGCTGCCCGAGTTGCACCTCACATTCGCAGCGACGTGTGGGACGCAGCCTATTTTGCTTGCCCCTCAACCTCTAGCCACTACACCGATCCTCACAGGTGCTAACACGTCGGATTATTTCATCCTCCCCCAACAGCTAACCTGTACTGTGTACATACCGGGTTGTACTGAATAGAGGTGTTCAACCATGTCAATGGCCTCGGACCCTTCTAGCGATGACCAAGCTCCACCCATACACCTTTGCCCCCTCCCATGCCATACATGCAACATACGTCCTGCCAACGATTGTAGAAATCTTATTATCTGCTTCCCAAGCTCGTCGCAAGTAGTTCGCCTTATTCGCGGAGCCGTCCTCCAGGAAATGCGGAAAGACTTTCGAAAGACCACGTCGAATGTGGAGATGATGTTTGACTCTATCATTGATACGAGTCAGTCAAAACACCTTCCCATACA
The DNA here is from genome assembly GCA_038089115.1 of Fistulinella cinereoalba. NCBI lineage: Eukaryota > Fungi > Basidiomycota > Agaricomycetes > Boletales > Boletaceae > Fistulinella > Fistulinella cinereoalba. The sequence continues at coordinate 18,529 of JBBPKG010000295.1, read as the reverse complement.
GCTGAAATATATGCCTTGCACTCAGTAAGCAAACTCCGCTTGATCATTTGACAACCATACCTGACATTCTACAGGTTCGCGCACCATATGCAGAACACCGTGAAAGACGCATATGGATGGTTAGCGAGGAACTATCAACATGGGGACCAAATTTATCTTTTCGGTATGTTTTCCTGTTTACTGAAACTTCTGCACGTAATGATGTATGGGTCAGGCTTCGCCCGAGGTGCATATTATGCCAGGGCCTTTGCTGGACTGATATATGAAGTACGAAGTGCCTGTACCTCATCGGATTGACTGATCAAGCCACTTCATATTCGTAGATCGGGTTGATCAACGATTCTAACCTAACAGAGAAGCAAATATCCAAGTCAGCATCGTTATCTTGTTTCCATGTGGCGAACTCACAACCACACAGGGCATATGATCTCTATGAGTCGAACCGACTACATCCCTCAGTTCAGTCTCGTAGAAGCAAGAGAGAATTTAAACGTGATAAGTGTTGGAAAGATGTGAGGGTACATTTTGTAGGGGTATGGTAAGTGTTTGTCGCACGGTTGATAACGCGAATAATAGCTTTTACGATCATCAGGGACACATTGGCAGTGAATAGGGCTGACGGAACTAGTTCACCCCCGATTTCCTCTGGTGTTCATGCCTGCCATTTTCGTCATGCCCTTGCTCTCGATGAAGACCACTTATCTCCGGAGTACTTGCAAGGGCCTCTCCACTCAAAGGTCAAGGATAGCGATGACATTAACCCATGTGATGTCAAAGAAGTGTGGTTCGAAGGAGATCACTCACACCTGTATGGCTAATTTCAAACTGTCTTGGTGAATCTCACACATTTCTTCGATCGTTTTCCATTACTTGTGAACGTCATCCTTCCTGAAAAAGTGGCGGTGGCTCGGGCTTCTTTAAGGACTTTTTTGATATGGAGCCTCAGTTTCCTGGAAATACGCCCTTCCTGTGGATGCACCACGAGGCGTGCGAGAAGGGATTAATTCTACAGCCAGCAGACTTAGCCTACTTTCCACCTGACCGATATTTTTTACCCCGGCAGGCGCTGTTTTGGGGTGCAGATCATGAGAAACCACGGTGAGATCCCAAGTCTAGTGCAGCTTATTTATCCGGTGCTCAGCCTCAACAGTTCGCATCCTCGTGGTATCATCCCTGGGCAAAAAGTACATATGACGGTGTTGCTTGGATTGAAGTATGCTCGGAGAAAGGCTCTTGCTGATGGCATCCTGCCTGTCCAATGCGAAGATATCGGGATGAATGACGAAATATGGGAGTCGGAACTCTTCACTGATGCGATCGCTCGACAGCTTGTGGCGGACCCACTTCCGTACCCCAGAAAGTTGTTGTACATGCTACAATTTAGTCGGTTATTTTGTTCTTTGTGCTATGAACATCAATAACCGCACTCTCTAGCACGAGGCAAAGAATTCATCAGGCGGGTTCCTAACTGCAGAGAAATTTTAAAGGGCGTCATACAGTCCCAACTTGGAAGCTCCAAGACCTGGGGAGTCAATGAATTTGGGGCATGCTTTGCTTATTGGGAAGTTTGTAAGTTGTACATTGTCATGTTCCAATCGTGCTTCAGTTATGGCCCCGCGATAGTTTTTGCAGATGCGTCACTTCACGGACCAGTGGATGACACCGAGCATAGCTGGATTTTATGGGTGTTTAATGAGGCCCTTGAGAAGTGTGTCGATGCTGGGAAGCGGATTTTTTTCCCGCCTCTCATCCGCCATGAAGTTCTTCGAAAAGCGCTGATCACGCAGGATCGTACAAAGGCCCTTTTATCGGAGTTGGACAGCAGTCAAGATCGGCTTCGAGTTGTCCCATCTGATAAAGGTGCCAACGACTTCGGCTGTTGGTCAGAGGTCGTTGCCGACCTGGTTGAGTGCGGTGAGTCCTTGCATGGTTGTACGCATCAGGGGAGTACCGACGGTGAATAGAACACTTTCCGGAGTTAATCATAGAGGAACTCAAGGCCAAGCACCCTCGATCTAAAACATCAAGTGTATTGCGTCATATTTTAGATATACCCCGTGAATTGCTTCTACTTGGAGTATCGTTCCTTCTTGCATCCGAGCTGACTCAAGGCTATTCTAGCTTCGAGTAATCAGGGAATTCGGAGCTGTATCGGGGCACTCAGGATAGTATATCAGTTAAACCGAACTCCTGAAGGTACGCCGATGCTTCAATCTTCCCTTCCATACGATTGATCAATAGTGGCGGATAGGCGCCAGATTTTGTGCTACTAAAAGGTTTAGACTGCGTTACCTGGCAAAAATCAACCCCACTTTGATGTTCGCTGGTCCGAAGGCCAAGAGGCTTATGTCGCATGCTAGGATGCTTGCCGCTGAAGCTCTGATTGCACTTCATGTGACTGAAGAAGGTAGCCCGTTCAATTTGTATGCTTTCCTCTCTAACTCGCTGATCGCACCATAGCACAGAGCAAGAAAGGCATGTGGTATTATCCAGGAACGTCCTCACCTAAATCCATCAAAATGTAGGGCGATTTTTACAGGGTCTGCGTGATCGGCATGTTAGGGGGGGTCTCCTCTTCGCTTGCAACAATTGGACTATGGTAACACCGCAAGGCATGGATCAGATATCAATTGACTGTGGCGGTAACATTAGTCACATAATCCTGGATTATCTTTCCACTACAGGTGAGCGATTTCATGTTCGCCATTTGTCGGAATCCTTGCTCACCATTCTTGCGTCCCAATAATGTTAAGCCGAAGAGCGGCTCGGCAAATTCAAGCAGGAGCTGCTCCGCATCCTTTTGTTTGGAGTCAACCGTCGCAAGCAGCAAGAACGTACAATGGCCACGTTCACATTACTGAAGCTTTGCGAAAGTATGGTTGCGATTATGGAGCTTGTGTGCAGAACTCACATATGTCAGATGATAATATACGGTCGTGGTTTCTCCTCAAGGGTGTTCTAGACATCTTTGTTAAGCAGCTGACGCATCGCCATACGTCACTTTTGGCAGCTTACTCCCTGCTTGTTTGCTTCAAACATGGTGAGGAGTTGGTTTCCATGACCGTGACATGCTTTTGTGGTACAAATCTCCACCAGAAAACTTGAGAAGCTCGCTCAATGCGGATCCTCACGTCCCTGCACACATAGTCAAGATGCTCAAGCTGGATTACTTTGATGGCTGGCTGGGTCAGGTGGAAGGATACGAGATCCTTGGCGCACTCATGAAAGACGGTAATGTGTCTACCGTGTTCCAAGCTGAGTGAATATTTACGGTATATATGTCGTAGATGAACTTGGGAGAAAGCTCAAGCGACATGGGATAGTGAAAGCGCTCGAAAACAAACTTATCGTCTTTCAACGCAAAGACATGCAAAGGACGTTGACATATCCCCACTCAAATTTGTTGCGGTGTTTTGGTACATGTGTTCGTAAACTTTCTGAATCTGTTGCTGAGCCTTGTATAGAGAAAGCTGGCGAACAATGGACTGACGAACTCGTCAGCGGAGCTATGGGGAAGCTCAAGATGCAGACATGGAGCACTCAAAAAGTGGGAGTGGCGGTGCTCGCCGCACTAGTACGGACAGGCATGTGCCTTTCGTCACACGTGTATTATTTTCGCTGATTCTGTGAACAGAATATGGCGAGAGGTTCATTGCGAGACAAATACCTAGCATTGTCCAAATGCTACTAGATGCTAGTACCGAGCGGTCGAAGTACCCTTTATTTTCTTGCTGTTCACCGGTTAATATCCCCGCAGGCTATATACGATTCTTGGGCCTGCTTGTGCCTTACGAATTTTGTCGGAGAACGGTACGTTGTATGAATAATTCCAGAAATAACTTGATCATGGCTATCACGGCTACAGCAATCTATCGAGATTCTGTCTGCGCAGATGCACAATACAGGCAATGGAAGCAAAGCTATATTCCAAATAGCGAAAAATACAAGCAATGGGACGATGTCGATGCTTCAATTTGGGACAACATACCCCAAGAATACCGGAATCGCGCAGCTTGGCATGTCAAGACTCCAACTTTAGGTGATTCCCTCCGACTTGTCTCCTCTGATCATAAAAGAAAGGCTGAGCCACTTTCCAGGTGATGTTCAAGTCATGCTCAACGATGCAGTAAAAGCCATCGATGATGGGGTTTTGAACGGCGAACTTCCACCCGCGGAAGAGACGCTTCCCCCTGACATCACGCACTGGGGTCGTGTGGTCAGGTCATCTTTGCACTATGCCGGGTATGGTGTGACTATTGTCGTTGGAGCCCCACTTGTCATTGCGATGGTTCTGACGCAAGCTTCGGTTGCCTGTGTCGTGTTGTTCTCGTAAGTGACCTCACTACGTTCCGCCCTACCGTCGGGTCAATGTATTGAACATAGCTGGGCGTGTATTGGCGGTTGTGAGGCAGTCCAACTTGAAGAAGACGAAGAACAGGAGGAAATTGCTGAAGTAAACACTTCTGCACAAGTAGAGCCAAGTAACTCGGTTCCTGTGGTTTGATCTATGTTTTGCGAGGACTACAGCCCGGCAATAAAGGCGTTGGAAAGTCTACCAAACGTACGGGAGAATTCTGGAAGGGACCTCTTTCATGTACAGGCGATACTCGTCTCCGATTGCTTCGTCTTGTTGAATGAGACTCTCCTACACTTCACGATAATTTCCTGAGTTGTCTCTGGCCATAACGGAAAGGCTGAGCCGTTTTCCAGGCGATGTTCAAGTCATGCTTAACGAGGCAATAAAAGCCATAGATGATGGGATATTGAACGGCGAACTTCCACCCGCGGAAGAGACACTCCCCCCTGACATCCAGCACTGGGGCCGTGCGGTCGACTTGACTTTGTCGCTTATCAGTTTTGGTGTGGCTCTTCCCATCATAATCCCACTTCAGGTTGCTATGACGGCGGTTGCATTACCGGTTGGCTGTGTAATTGCCTTTGTGACTTCCCCGTAAGTCATGTTTCTGCGTGCCGCACTGCTGTCGGGTCAATAATATAAAAACAGGTGTACGATCTATCCCAGCGCCTTGGTGATGGTTCAAGATATGCGTGACAGATGAGAAAGGAGGAGGAATAGGATAAAGCCCACGCCGAAGGAAACACTGCCATACAAATAGAGCCAGGTAGCTCGTATCCTGCAGTTTGATCCACGTCTCGCTACAGGCTACAGTCGGGCAATCAAGGTGGTGAAAAGTTTACTGAACATCCGGGACAATTCTCAAAGGGACTTCTTTTACGTGCAGGCGGTACTCAGCTCTAAAATTGCATCATCCTGTTGAATGAGACTCCTACATTTTTCGATCAGTAACTCAGTAACAGTTCATAACAAAGGTAAACATGCTGTGACGCCAAGGGCTGCTAGAGGCATGTATGACCAGAATAAGGTCGACCGCGGTGTCTACTGAATGAGGGCCGAGCTATTTTCCCGTTCAGAGTAGTTAGGCAATCTATCTCCCGGATGACGAACCCATGAGTATGGCCCAGTCTCGACAGCCCTGTGCTTTTCGCGACGCTGTCAGAACATGGTCAAAGCGAGATAAGCGTGCTAGCCCATGCAGACACTTACCCCGATAGCATGTTGTTGATCCCCCCAAGTGTTCGAACGTGCTGTCATTGGAGCGTCCAAGGGCGAAACTGACGGCTCAAGCAGCCACCATCGACGAGTTCTACAATTCTATCACTATGGCTGGAAGGGCAAACCTCGCCATCCGTCCTAGTGGCTGGAACCGATTGAATACCAATACGCCAAGGCGGGATGAAAATAGCAAGTCCGTGAATAGCCGTGGTGATCCGTCCCAAGAAGCTAGGCGGCATTGATTTCAGATTCGACGTGCCCGCCCCTCGACTCGGAAACGAGGCAACTTGTTCAATTTCGGTGATGGTTTATTTGATATAGTTGGCAGACCTCAGGACGTGCTCCTCCAGCAGCTTGAGAGGAGAAACGGCGAGCGAGAGGCCGGCGATGTACATAATGGACCCGAAGTTAGATTATGAAGGCCCATGCGCAGGTTTATGATTTAGAATTAGTCTGGTACGGTGCTCACTACAGCCGGTAGCTGACCGAGACTGAGAAAGATAGGGAGGCGTCGCTATCGTGGTGTGGATAGTGGTCCTGAACACGATAAACTTGAATAAGACGGGTGTGATGAATTGCACTGCTCAGTACGCAAACACGACGTCGGATAGCGTTACATATTGATGGGGTCACGGTCCAGTGCCGCTCTCAGCACCAAGAAAAATGCCTGCAAAGCTTATTTGTATGATAATCCTGGCGGGAGTTATTGTAAGACTGGTGTCCGTGCCCAGTAAATTCATTCGACGGCCGAAACGTATACTTGTCAAATTAGGTCAAGGTTCCAGAGAGTGTGCGAACCAGTTGCCGGCATGAATCAGCGATGTGATGTCTTTTTTCTTGTCCTGGCGTGTCACCACGCGAATCATTGCGCATGGACAGTTCTACCAACAAAGCCATCTGCACGCAAAAATCAGTGTGGTTCGACTAAGAATGCTGGGTTCAGAGATTGCGCACAGGCACATTTTAGCAAGTTAGCATATTCAGGAATGAATCTACAAGATGATGATGCTGAGGCTGGCATAAGCAAAGGGTATGAGAGGACCACAGCAGAAACATACTCGATCACTCAAAGGAGCCTTGTTAGCCGTGAGCTGCCGATCGAGTATCCCCGAGGTGCTCTTCGCTCCCACCGTTGCTTCGGCTGCGTCCGGACCGCACTCGTTCTCCACCCCAACGAGCCTCTTCACCCTGGGAATCTTTCCTACTGCTTCAGGTGTGTGTCAGTGTTGCATGCGCCTGTGCAGTCCGAGAGCGGTCAACGTCTCTTTCTTCCGCTCGCCGAGGGCGATAGCGAAGCGTCGGAGGGTGATTTTGAAGTGATTGATGGGTTCGGATTTGTGTGCAGTCGAGTAGACGCGTATCGAGGCATTTTGAAGGAGATGGCGCGGAACGAAGAACGACATGCTCGACGTTCAGGTAGCTGATGACATAACCAAATGGCCTACCTTTCTCCTCCTCGTCATGGTCCGATTCAAAGTAAGTCTACGACACGTTCGTGCTTGCTGGCGTGCTCATCAGGCCACAGAACCGATGGATCCTCGTTGAATTCATTTCTGTGTCGAATGAAAAACAGGTCGCGTCTGCGCCCCACATGCCGGCGTCGTTCGATGCCAAGCATGTCTACGCTGCCTTGCGGCAGAGCGTCATCTCGAATTTTGGCGACGCAGGATGGGGGGCAGTGGGCAGCTCGATCACAGGTCTGAACTTCTTTTGGCTGCCGTACCGTCCTGACTTGGGGGTAGTCAAATACTTCTCTCCAACAACCCATCTGTGCATCATCCGCGTCGCACGCGACGAGCACACGCTCGCATGGGGCGCCGTCACTCTGCTCACATCCATCCATGGTACACGAGTCATTCCCCACGTGGTGCACGTTTCAGGTTCGTCGTATCGATGACACCCGAGGTGCGCTGATACCGTGTGATAGGGACGATCAAACACGTTCAGCTCGCTGCTATCACGCACAACAGACAGGTCGTCGCGCGCTTCAGGGCCATGGCACAGACGTCAGGTGAGACAGCCGGTTTCGTGGCTGGTTGCTACAGTGATCTGACGGACGTGCTGCAGAGCAGTACCGTGCCCACGATTCTTACGAGGCATACCTCACGCAGAGCACACGAGAAATCGAGACCTTGCACGAGTAGCCTTTGGGACTGACAACGCTCGGTTTGCCGACCGTGCCCGCCACGTGTATTAGGCCGGTCGCTAGCTGACAAGATGCGACAGGCGTCCGAGACTCCTTCGGACGTGCTTCTGCCCAGCAAAAGATTCCAGAGTGTAGTAGAGATCTGTAATCATCGTGTTTTACCGTGACTGTCTAGCGTGCATCGGGATCCACATGACCCGGCGAATGTTATGTCAAACCTCTGGTCCGAGTGGTGGCACACTTGTTGGCCGCGGATAGTAGATTCTCGAAACACGACGCTCGACTCGGCTGCGCTTCTGCCCCCAAGCAAAGTTTTCTTCACGGCGAGCTCTTCAGCGCTCAAAGGCTGTGGTAATGTATTCTTGGTACGTTACCAACCACAATGACGCTCGTCAATCTCCGTTCCTGAAGTGACCAGTTGACCCGTGTGATGGCTCCACGCCGACTTGGCAGCCGTGTATATCGCAATGGAGCACCAGTTCTTAAATTGTATTCCTCGGCCGTCGACGCCAAACGGTACAAAAGCTCCTGCATATCCTCCCTCGCGTGGGAACGCCTTTTTTTCTCCCATCTCGCGGTCTATCCCTTGCTCCCGACGTTCGCCAGATGAGCATCGCCAGGGAAGATCTCGCCGAGGCTGAGAAGCGCGTGCCGACGAGCGAGAAGGGTGGTTCAGCAGAGGATCTCTCTCTTGGGACCCATGGCGTCGCGCGAGATTACGAGCTCAAGTGCGCGCTGAGTGAGTCCTTTCGTTTGATGCCCATCCGTCTGCTCATGTTCCGTCCGTCCAGTCAACAAATGCATGCAAGAAGAGTATGTTTAGCCGCGCAAGATAGATAACATGGCTCACCCACGTGCACAGGATCGGATTTGGTCGTTATCAGTGGCAGCTCTTTATCCTGAGTGGTCTAGGTTGGCTAGCTGATAGTAAGCCGTGCCTTCATTGCCCTTGCAACACGTGTTGATGAGCACAGACCTGTGGCTCCAGGGACTCGCAATCGTGCTTTCGCAAGTAGAGCAAGAGTTCAACCCGCGTTATGTCGAGTATGCGGTTTTGGCAGAGTTTGCGGGCATGATTGTAGGAGCGAGCACCTGGGGTTTCTTGGCCGATATCATAGGCAGGAAGGTGTCCTTCAATGTGAGCCCCACCTCGCAAATTTAGGGCCTGTCCTAATGGCGTGTATGAAATATAGGCAACGCTCTTCCTCGGAGGCATATTTGGAATCGCAGCTGGAGGCGCACTCAATTTCGTTTCGTTTGCTTCCTTGATTGCATGCATGGGCTTTGGCGTCGGTGGAAAGTGAGCGACGTTTCCTCTAGTAAACTATGATGGTCCTCATTTCTCCCTCCAGTCTCCCAGTAGACGGTATGCATGACCGTCTCTGATAATACCCATCGTCCGACTGTCCTATCTAGGGGCACTTTATTTGGAATTTATACCCGCATCGCATCAAGTATGGATTGTTTCCATATCTGTGATTGGTATTCTCTTGACACGTCGTTTCTGATAGTGGACTCTAACCCTGCTTTCCGTATGGTGGGCCTTTGGGCAGCTGCTTGCTTCTTTGATCGCCTGGGGATTCATCGCGAACTACTCCTGCGCTTCTACGGTACCAGATGGAGAATGTCCCATGTCCGAGAACATGGGCTGGAGATATACCCTGTAGGTATAAATTCGTTGTGTGCCCGGCCCATTGTTCATAGTCATTGATTCAGGTTTACACTGTTAGTACTAGCCATTACTTCCGAATAGGGTC
>JBBPKG010000293.1:10841-33164 GCA_038089115.1 Fistulinella cinereoalba | reverse complement strand
CTTGGCCTAACGGATAAGTGTGTTCTTGCTTGTTTTTGGTTATCCTGGGAGTCGTGAGTTCGACTCCCAGTTGTGCTCGACACAAATTCAGCCATTGCTCTTGCTGACTAATCAACAAGTACAGCAACCGAAGATCTACGGTAAGCCAGTATAACCGAAAAGCAGTAAAAAGTGTACCCAAGTTGCAAAAGTATGAACAAAGTTGTAAAAAGTATGAACAAAGTTGTAAAAGTATAAACAAGTAAAGTGTGAATTTACTGATGGACTCCAATTGGGAGGGTCACATCTTCATCCCATACAAATCATGCGAAGCGAACCACCTCGCAGGAATGCGCCTTTCATACAACAAGTCTAGCCTATCATCCATACCCAGATCAGTCCAGCTACGAGGCAGGAGAAGTGATGCCAATATGACGAAAATAGAAAAGCGGAAAACAGTAAAAGTCAATACTCACTCATCAACAGTTCGGCCCTTTGTTTCAGGAAAGAAGAAGTAGGCCCACATCGTGCCTGCAAATGTGAGACCACCGAAGATGAAGCCGACATAGCCTCCAAGATTCGCTTCGTCAGGATTTATACTTCAAAGACAAGATGAATGGAACAGAAGAGGTGTCGAATGAACACGAGAATGGATGAGTGGTGAGTATAACTGCAGCGGAGGTGCTAGCTACTCACAGATACGGAATGACAATATTAGAAAGCATACTAGCCAACGAGCTCGTCCAAGTACCAATACCGACCGTCTTTGATCGGAGCTTGGCCGATGGGACTTCAGCAACTATAACATATGCTAAGGGTCCGCTGTTTATATGTCGACGATCCAACATTCAGGACACCAAAGTCCCATGAGCAAAGGCAACTTACATCGTGGTCTGGTAAACAAAGTTATCAATGATCATCTGGGAAGCATGTACAGAAATCCATGGGTTAGAACAATCATGATGTAAAAGCGCCCGAGATCAGTGGGCGGAGGATGACACACCAATGCAGACACGGCCCACTTGGCGTTTGGATGTGCACCCCCGATCCAGGTAAAACCAATTAGGAGCAACAAGATAGTGCAGATAACCATGCCCCATGTAAAGAGAAAGCGACGGCCGAAACGATCAACCGTGTAAAAAACTAATAAATTTCCAACAACCTATTTGGAATAGTCAAGTAGCTGAGTATGAAGCACACTGCGAAACCTACCCCGATAGCTGTACATCCTATACTGAGATCGAAGGCCTTGTTGGCAGCCATCCCGGCAAGCTCGAAAAAGTATGAAACATATGCAGAGATAAGATTTACACCTAAAAATATGACGAACGAAACAAAACTCCAACTTGATATGCCTCACCTGCGCAATGTAGAAGCACAAACACCATCATGGCAACAACGGTACGCTTCAAATTTTCACCTGGGCGTTGCTTAAGACTTGAATATTTCTGCACAATATGTACTTACCCTTGAAGCAATCCATGTATGTCGATGTCGCAGCATACGAATCTTCCAGTACGATCGTTTCCTGAATTTGCTGCCGCGTGAGCTTCGAATCAACCCTGGGGCCCCCAAGGTAGATGATGACACTCTCCGCATCCTCGATCCGTCCTTTGCGTACCAACCACCACGGAGACTCTGGCGCAAACGGAAGCCCAATCAAAAGTATGACAGGGAAAACCCATTGAAGCGCACTGAAAACCCGATTTAGCTAAAGGACGAAGTGTATTATAAGATACTTGCAATGGTAGCTTGTAAGCATATGCAGTTGTCGAGTTCCCTGTGCCCCGAAGGACACCACTAGCGATGCTATAAACAGACGGTGTTAAGATAGAGCCAAGTAGTGTAGCCTCAAGACCCAACACATACAAAGTACCAACTGTAAAATCGTTAACGGGTCAATGCATGAAAGCTGACGAGTAGGACATACGAACGATCCAGAGGCTCACAGAAGCCGTAGTGATGCCACGCAGTGCAAGGGGCGAAATTTCCGCGCAGTAGCTGCTAGCACCGGACACATACAGCCCTGAGAGAACATGTTTGAGTAATATGGATGATGCTCTTAAGCGCGAGCCGCCAACCAAGTGCGAACCCATTGACGAGCTTCCCGACGAGGAGCATCCCATTCACATGTTTGGGGGATAAGACCTGAAGCAAGACACCAACGATAGAGATGATAGATGTGATGCCAACAGCCCCGCGCCGGCTGATCATGGCCAAAAATAGTCAACGGAAACGGCAAGATAACATGCAGGTGGGAAACACACCCCAGGCGATCAGATATCCAACCTAACGAAAGACCGCCAAACATGGAACCGATAGTGCTGACGCTATTGAACGCGCTCTGCCATTTTGCAGGAAGGACAGGTTCACCTTTATACACAGTCCCAAAGTCTGCACGGAACTGAGGAACGCCTAGCAACGCCCCCCCTATCTGATCATGGGCAATGAATCAATTGTATGAAAAAAAAAGATCCCGCACCCCCAAGAAACAGCGTCAGGTTTGCAGGAGGGCCGAGGGCATACCTGTCCATCATATCCACACAAGAGTGCACCAATGCACATGAAGATACACCAAGAGAAGGCGCGCCAGTAGGTGACTATGGCCTGGAAGGGGGTCACAGCATGTTCGGCCGCCGCCGCTTGGGCAAGGAGCGTGAGTTTGACATTGGGTTCTTTCTCAACTTGAATACTTGTGGTCTCAGTGACTTCCATGCTCTCTGACGGATCGTGTGTCAACGAAGCCATGCTGGGGCCAGAAAATAGATGAATGATTGGGAACTAAGTACATGCTGAGGGTTATAAACGGTGATGGGACTCGGACTCATCTGTATGGGAGATTCAGTAAACGCCACTAAGGTACGGTAAAGGGAACATTGATTCTTGCATAACAAGATGTCATTTTATTAGGAGTGTTCACTGTGAGAAGAAACCCGATGTACGGGCAGTAGCTGTGCCAGTGGTAGGGTCTTGGGACTTGGAGGCAACTTGGAGATGGTTCACTGCACAGCCGGTAAATTAACTCGAGCGTTCTAGCAACACAGTGAGTGACAATAGTAATGTGATTCGCCGCTCCTCGAGTAACCAAAAACGGACTTTATGAGTATCGAGACGGGTAATATTTGTGAGAACTTCATCCCCACTTATCAGGTACATATGGTGTCACCCTGCGTACAGGATTAGCACGCGTTGCCGATAACACTACGGGGGATTATATATTACCACAGTGCCTGACACAGGAGACCAGGGTGCCCCTAAGGCATCGCAAGCAGGAATTCAGAAAGCCGCCCAAGATAAGAACAAGGAGAGAGCCGAAGAAGGCATCACATGAAGAAAGAGAGAGCGAACCTCGGCCCATCTACACTCACCTGAGGCGGTGTGATTACTACCTGCATCCCACAAGATATACATAATCAGCTGGTCTCACAGGCAGGTGTCGGTACCTGATAAATAAACATAATCCATCATATTCAATGGGTGGCACGTTATGCACCATGGCTCCTGAGTGTGTCGTCTTACAGTTCAGCAGTGTCCGATTTCACAGATCAGTGACCACCTACCGGTAAAGCCCCTACATGGCACATTCTTTTGGACAAGAGACGCGAAAAAATGACAGACAACTGTCGCCAGGGATAGGATCAGGGCATGTTCTTTCTTCGCCATCGAGCCTAGCCTGTGATATGTCCTGCAGTCTCAGGTTTGTTTTGCAGCGAAATTCTGGGCGTAAGGTTCTCGTGCAGAAGCGTGTCGAGTCTTATGCGTTCCAAAGTAATGTCAATGTCACTCTTTGGACGAGCGTTGGTGGGCAGGATGACGAAGGACGTGCATTGGTAATCTATTGATAATACACGAGTGGGCTATGACGGAGGGACGGGGCGGTCGGTGACGGAGTGCGGGCCTAAGCGCTTGGCGCTTACTGGCTCCGAGCGTGAGCGAGGACCTGAAGGCAAGCGGGTGAGCTGCAGCCTGCGAGGGCGGGTGGGAAGACGCGTCTTGCAGCAGGGGACCCCGGATGGGGAGCGAGGTGAGGCGCCGACGACGGGACACCGGAGGTCAGGGCGCGGTGGGAGGGTGCGACGCAGGCGGGCGGTGAGCAGCGCGATGGCCCGTGAGCGGAGGTAGCGCAAGGAGAAAGAGAAGCGCTGCCGCGCCACCAAGCCCTGCTCGTCCGAAGACGTTGCTCTGCGACGCAGCGCAGCGCAGTCATAGACCATCACCGAGCATTTGTCGATAGTAATTACATTATGGGACGACCTGCGTGGCAGTAACTTGAGCCCCAAATATAGGAAGGGGGCAATAGTGTACCATCCGAATCCAAGAACCAGACTGCGACAACACTGCCAAGAAAATGCCTAACCTATTGAACCCGAAACCAACAGTACTCACTAGTTTGACGCGTGGTGCAAAATCTCTGTATGTATTGATTCTGCATTCAGTGATATATAGATATACATTCCGTTCCCTGCATGATGTTGCCTTTGCAAATTCTTTCACTCGGTTTTCCAGCCACCTTTAAATATCGAAACTAACAGCCTCATGCTCACCCAACATATACGAACCAAATCGCCTCGCAGGTAATCGCTTTTCAAATAATAAGTCAAGTCTGTCGATCGCACATAAAGTATCAGTCCAGCTGCAGCGACAGGGAGCGATGGCGAGAAAAAGTAGAAGAGGAAAACAAAGGGGAGGGGGGGAAGAACTAAAACGCACTCGTCAACAGTCCGGCCTTTGGTTTCTGGCATGAAAAAGTAGGCCCAGACTGTGCCGGCAAACGCAAGACCCCCAAAAACGAAGCTGGTGTATCCTCCGAGATTTGCTTCATCGGGGTTGATGCTACAGTATTAACGTGAGTCGATATGCATGGTGTCCACATTGGGGTAAGTGCATCAGGTCATGGACCAGGAACTGTCTCACAGGTATGGAACGATGATATTCGACAGCATATTGCCTAACGCATTAACCAAAGTTCCAAGGCCAACCGTCTTCGAACGGAGCTTGGCTGAGGAGACTTCGGCAAAAATCACATATGCCACAGGGCCGCTGCTCATTTTACAGCGTGGACGCAAACATGAGATCATGAAACACCGCAAGTAGGGACAACATAAGCTCACATGCTAGTTTGATAGGAAAAGTGGTAAATCATCGTCTAGTCATACGTTCATGGCCATACGTAAGTCAGTAAATATATAACAGGAATAAACACATAACACACCAATGCGGTCACAGTCCACTTGGCACTTGAATCCGCATTCCTGATCCAGACAAATCCAATCAAGAGTAAGATGGCGGTGCATACGACCATGCCCAAGTTCACGATTACACGACGGCCAAAGCGGCAGGTGATGTAGCAGAACAATAGATTTCCAACAAGCTGCGTGGGATAGCTATCAGCCCAGAGGTTATACGGGGAAGATCATGAGGAAGCTACCCCAATTGCGACCGCCCCCACAGTGAGATTGAATGCGTCATTTGTAGCAAACCCGGCAAGCTCGAAGAAATATGTACTATATCCATCAATAAAAGTGACACCTAAAACGACATTCTTGTCGTTGATAAAACACGGAAGGTCGATACGCCTCACCCGCACAGTGCTTGAGCACAAATACCATCATGGCAATCACAGTGCGTTTGAAATTTTCACCTAGGACATGCCTCAGGATGTGAGCTAGACTTAACACTGCACGATTTGAATGGCCTACCCTTGAAGCAATCCAGGTAGGCCGACGTTTCAGCATACGAGTTCTCCAATTTGATTGTTTCATAAATTTGCTGCCGCACGAACTTTGGATCAACCGTAGAGCCACCCAGACGGACGATGACCTTCTCTGCATCTTCATCCCGCCCTTTGTGTACTAACCACCAAGGCGACTCTGGCGCAAATGGGAGGCCAATCAAGAGGATCATAGGGAAAACCCATTGCAATGCACTGAAAAGATACCTTGTGTAAATAAAAAGTGTAGATTACCAATTCTTACAATGGGAGCCTGTAAGCATAAACGGTTTTCCAGTTTCCAGTGCCCCTGCCAATACTACTAGCTATCCTGTTGAAAGTAAAAGGATGGGCCATGAGGTGCAAAGGAAAGGTACATACAGAGAACCAACTGTGAAGCCGTCAACGGTGCTTGCGACAAATCCACAACTAGACTCACGGTTGATCCAAAAATTTACAGAGGATGTTGTGATATCACGGAGGGCGAGCGGCGAAACTTCTGCACAATAGTTGCTAGCGCAAGAGACATGCAACCCTGGAATAGTCATTAAAGTGACATAAAGAGAGCAACCGGGCACGATTTGCGAACCAATTGCAAATCCATTAATAAGCTTTCCAACAAGGAGCATAGCATCCATATGGTTTGGAGAAAGAAACTGAAGTAAGACCCCTATGACGGAAGCTGAGCAGGCTACAGCGACAGCCCCGCGTCGGCTGGAGGAGATGACTTTAGCCTTGATAAAAAGATGTAGCACGGTGAAGAGACGAACCCCAGGCGCTCAGAAATCCACCCCAACGAAAGACCACCAAACATACCGCCAATTGAGTTGACGCAGTTGAAGGCAGTTTGCCATTTTGCGGGAAGGACGAATTGACCTTCATAAAGGATTCCAAAGTCTTTGCGGAACTGGGGGACACTCAACATTCCCGAGGAAACCTATTCATTGCCGAGTTAGACGCCAATCGGATTCAATCCAGTAGTAGGATAAAAAAGATGTAGAATCCACCGAGAGAGCAAGGACGCACCTGTGTGTCATATCCCCACAACAGCGCGCCTACGCACACAAATATGCACCAACAGAAGGCACGCCAGTGGATATACACCGCCTGGAGCGGGTGTAAAGCACGATCTGCTGAAGCAGCCCGAGCAAGAAAGGCGAGATCAGCGCCGGCTCTCTTGTCAATGCTAGCAATATCGGTGGATTCTGTTTTCTCTAAGGGATCCTGTATATTTGATGTCATACTTGACGAAGAAACAAAGGGGCGCCGAGGACGTGAGAGATGGTCTGGTGCGCATGTCTAAGGCTATATGATGCGGGCAAGGCTAGGCCCTGCCTGGCCGCCACTGAGGCCTGAGGACCTAGTATGGGGGAATCCCTTGAAGGAACATGGCAGGTGACCCTGATAAGACTAGAAACGGCCAGGGAAGGGGCCCGGGTCAGAACCTTGTGTTCAGTGGGTGAGAAGAATTAACTGCCAACTTAGTACATATACTACACATGTCATGCATGTCATGTTTGCTGCCATCAACATGTCCAACATATACTACAACCACTCCCACGCCAACGGGGTTCGTAACCTACCCTTCGCGCTGACAATGCCACTACGGACAATTCATCGACCGCGCTATTCTCAGACATAGATGAAGGTTCAGATTGCCCCCACTCAGTGTCAGTCCAATAAATTACGTTCGACTTGGACACGACGTCCCGTCAGTGGTGCGGAACCTCTCCGAAACAATTCGGTGAATGAACTACGAGGGCCAATGACTCGTGGCTATTCAGTCTTCAATCGACGGCTATCTGTACTGCAAATGAAACCGAATAAGCGGGATTGTTTATTTACAATGGCTGTCACCTCCACTAGCATCTTCCCGTGTCCTTCTTTGACCTGTACTGCTAATGAAGCGATACACGGTGAGAGGATCGTCCGCGAATTCACCTTACTCATTGAGACTTAATGATATCCATAGTACACGGTCTATCTCCCCTGTCGTGGACTATATAGAGCTTCAATTGAGGGTGATCAATGGTGAGCCTGAATCAAACTTCTTCACGTTCTTTACTTTGAGCCGGGAAGGAGACGGGGCTATGTGAATAGCCTCGCACAGAGAAACAGGAAACCTGTTCCAGCCGATGGCCGGCTCTGCCCCAGACTCCCAGTTGAATCCATAGTTTTCTGAAACACGGAGGGAAAGGGAAAGTCTCTGGGATGTTTAGATATACAGCATGCACGGCGTGGCATCCACACCTGATCGTAATCACGACCGCACATCTTGAGGGAGTCTCCATCGCCACATGCAGGCAGAGAGCGACAAAGTCGTATCGGATACGCCCTTGGCACCGTCCACGCTGTAAGCTGTTCCTTTTATTTCGCTGTCAGAATATCGATAGCCATTGTCTCAAGGGTGCTCTCCCGCGTGTTTTAAACAGCGCCGGGTTTGTACTCTCCGAGGATCATAGTCGAGAAGGGGGAAATATCCAGTGCACGGGGCTGAAGGTTCTGTGTTTCATCACTCCCTGAATTGCCATGGTCAAGGGACGAAGGTGGTCCTGTGAGAGTGGTGTTCCGGGGCTACTAATTCTATCAGGCATGCGGACGAGCAACCCTGCCAGACATGTATCCTCGCCTTACTGTGCTTATTGTCTCTTACGCCCGCTCTTCGGCTCGCAGTGGCAATCTCCATTTGGTACCCCCTTTCTCACTCGGTGGACCCCTTCGAACCAAGGTGGCTGTAGGGGTGGGTGTGGAAGAAAAGAGACAACTAGGCGCCTTGAGGAATTCGTGGGTGCGCGTGGGATGGACACGGAACATTCAATCCAGTTCCAAGTTATGATCGAGTCGGTTTAAAGCACGTGCAGTGTTTGGGAAACAGTGTGATGCTGCAGCCCGTCTTTTGAATGAAAGCAGCGTTGCTCTGAACATTGGCAGGTGCAAGACGGGCATCAGGTGCCTTCTCAAAAATTAATATAACCTTTTTCCGAGCTCCGGGGACAGAAAGAGAGCATTCCTCTGGAGGGGAGACAACTTCTAAGTCATCGGGACATTACTTACGGTAAATGAGGTCGGAGCGTCATCGGGTTCTCCGAGGGGACAGGCTCGCAGCCTTTGTTGCGCCTGATTTGTGCCTTCATTTCGCACTGCAAGTCCCTTCCCTGCCTGCTGTGCAGGGTGCTTCCATTAAGAAAGACGTGTGCGCCCGCGTTATTGCCAGTGATTTTAAGCCCCCTTCTCCGAACGAGCAATTTATCTCTGGGCGCAAGGGTGGCCTGGAGTGTTCACATTTGAATATATATTGCCATACCATGATCTCTTCAGACTCCCTGCGTCCGACAGTAGCAGTAAGCTATTAGTATATAAATTTTTGTTGTCTGATCTTTGCATGTGCCGCTATAACCATCAAATACTCCCCGGACCGGGCTGAGACATGCAACACTTAAATAAACCCGTATAGGAATGTACGTATAGAAATATGTAAACTTAGGCCTCGGTGGATCTCGAAGTGAGATTGCATGCATGCCATGGCATGATGGCACCTACGAAGACTCGGACCCTGGCCTCCGTACTTAGGTCTTAGCCTGAGGCACTGGATGATCCAATGCATTTTAATTTTTTACGTTTTCAAAAGCATCGCCAGATCTCTGGCTAGTGGAATCATGGCCCAACAGTAGGAAAGATAAGTACACGAGGGTGTACATGTACATATTCATCAATGGCGACGGTCCGGGACTGCATACCACCACGCACCACAACAGATCTGCATATCGTTTAACGAACTTAAATCTAGGTGGCAGTTTATGAAAAGAGAACACATCACTTGGCACCGACCGCCCACTGACATCTTACACGCCAATGAGAGATATGGAACCAACGATGGGTTTGAGTTGGGCATCTGATGTATTAGCCGGTGCGGATGAACGAGGTAGGTGTTGCCCCAAGGTCTATTGGAATTGAGGGAGACAATTACGGGGACAGGAAATCACGTACCACGACATCGCCATCTTGCAGCAACGTTTGATGCTGTATTCGGATACCGTTGACGTAAGTTCCGTACGCCGAGGAACGATCTCTGATGAGCACCTGGTCCACTTATCAGTGTTTGATGGAAAACTAAATGAAAAGTAGTATGACTTGTTTTCCCTGTATCCAGACTTCTGCATGCGGTGCACCCAACGAAAGGCAACCTTTTGGGAAGGTCCCATTCGACGACGAAGGTAATGCACCAGATTGAGACTCCAGCTGCACTCTGACCTTGTCCCGCAGTGACAGTTGCTTGGATTCAAAAGGAAAGCTGCCGGCAGCTGGAGTGAATGAGAGGGTAGGCAGAGCATTGAAGTTCATTGTAGTGAATGAAACGTTAGCAGAACACATATAAGTCTGAGAGGAACGGGACCTGGACGGAAGACACGGATGAAATTTCCTCCTGGTTTTATACTGTGCTATCCAGAATACCGGTGCCTTCGAATGAGATACCTTTGTGGGCACGTAGCGTCGCGAACTCACGGAACTGTGCGTTCAACGGCCATACACTCAAGAACCCTGGAACTGTGGGTGTTACACGTCTCGCAACCGCAAAGCACATTACTGGTGGGTTCCTCGGTACCAAGTTTATGCTTCCTCCGTCGGCGTGATCCATGACCGGTGACCATTCACCTGAACGCCGCACTACTGGTGAGAGAACCGAGGATTACGCAAGAAACCAGTTGCTGATCTGATAAGTGGCCTGGAGAGGCCCATACCTCATGGAATCCAGCCACACCGACTCCTTCCATTCTAGACGATATTGAGGTCCCTTGGCGATGAGTCGAAGCAACTTCCTGATCGGAGTAAACCAGGACAAGGGAGCTTGTCGATGAATAATATGCTCAGCGGCTGTCGGAGATCCGAGCTACATGCATGCATGTAGGATATTGTGCGAGGAACTGCCATCATCCCCTTCGATTCGCATGGGAGAGTAGAGCAGAACTCAATGTCTACGACCCACCGCGTTCCAGAGGCGCCTGAAGTCTGTTTCTGATATTCGCCGATCAGAAGAACGAAGCATCCTCAGATGAAAAGGTTTAGTACTCTTGCCGCTCGGTCGATATTTCCTTGGAGATAGCCGTTGGCACATGTCAGCCACGTTGCCGATTCAGAACGACGGCGTGCTAGGGTGACACGTACGAGGTATTGTACATAGTGTAGTGTATTGTAGTTTTGGGAAAACCTTGTTAGCGAATCTGCCGGATCCATTACTATTCTAGTTTTGACAGAAAAAAATTGATATCAATGCCTGTTATCGGGCGTCCTGTGTGTTCGGGTCCCTCCGAATCATGTTACTAGACGGCGCGCCGTAGATCGACTGGTCGTGACAGTGGCAGGCTCAGAGTTGCCCATGCCAGTGCCAGTGGCATGTTCCGAGGCAAACTATTTTATCAGGGCACGTGACACTAATTTTCTCTTGTCTTTGCAAATTGCGTAGTGAGCCTCAGGTCAAGTCGTTGGCCCAATCTGAAGAAACTTGCAGCTCTCGATGTCTTGTCTTCCTAGAGCTCCTAATTCCCTACTTCGCATTCAACCCTTTCGAAACTCGTCGAAACCCTTGGCACTTGTGCCATCACGGCTATCCTCAATACCGGTCAAATTCTCAACGCGACATACCAAGCCCAATTCAGAAGACCGTACGGTATCGCATACTATTCCTTGGGAAGCAAACGAAGATATGTGTTTTACTGCCCATCTTAATTCTGTATTTCGGTCCTTGGAGTTCCCTCCGGAGTTAGCAAGGCGGATACTCACCCATGGTAGTCACAAGGCCGCCATTCATGGACACAATGGTCGCCTAGGTTTCATCGGTATGTATTCATTGAATTAGAATGGCTTTCGCTCGTTCGTGGCTGATGTTTTCCTCTGTGACATTATCATTAGGCCGCCGTGTCTTAGAGTCCTATTACCTACTGTTCATCCACGAAGTTGCGCAGGGTCACGCACACCGGGATTATGATCGTTTAGCTTCACGCGCATTAAACACGTATTTTCTGGGAGAACATGTTGCGCCTCAGTGGTCACTCGGTCGTGTGCTTCTGTGGGTGCCCACAGTCTCCAGGGAAACCCTCGAGGCTGCTCAAACTCAGAGACCTGATTCTGAACTGGACGAGGCATTGGCCGCATCTCCTGGTATCGCAAAAAGTGTCGGACTATACAAAGTCATGGGTGAAGCTGTTCAGGCGGTGGTTGGGGGCGTTTACCACCAATTTGTACGTGCTGAGCCCTTTGCAGTTGCTCAGCGTCTAATGTCCTCTTTTGTGGCATGGTATAGGGTGGCTCCGTTGCTCACCGGTTATTCCACACGCGGATACTTCCGCATCTGTTTCTGCAAGGAAGATCGACTGGAGTCCCCGAGGAGTTCCATAGCGCAGCAGTGCAAATTTGCAAGCGCATGGGTGGACCCCAAAGCGACCTACGACCCTTCGTAGGCTTTCCGGAACACGGAGAAGACAAACATTTATGTATATCTCACAAGAGGAAAGTTGCGTGAGTTATTTTTTACATTTGGTCTGAGCAGACAATGGGTTTACATATGCGTCAGCGCCGCCGGACTGTAGCCACCTCCGTCTTTGTTTCTTTAGATCACTGGATCGTGTTTCTTCGTTGATTCTGCCGCAGCCTACGTATTTAATTGAACGTAGTAGCGTCGAATTCACAAAACCTGAACCCCGTGGCAACATGATGTCTGAAGTCAATCAAACCAATCATAGCTAGATGTGCGATCAATTCGCCGTGAACTGTGCAAGTGCTGGACTAGCGCAGCATCTTGATGACTTGACGGCTTCCGCAATTGGGTTGTCAGACCATACGACTACTGTTAATTAATATTAACGCTTATCTGTCTCACCAGTCCGTTCTATCTACGCAGATAAATAAGCTTTCAAACTCGAAGGATATTCCCCGTCCACTTCGGGTCTCGCAATTACCTGGTACGGCTTTAAACCTGGCGATCTAATTTCAGCGTTCACGGCCCGCGGCCGCGTGTGGGGCAATGAATGTAGAAGGATGTCGGTTTTCGTGAGGACAATCGTGGTGCGGCGCATATATTGTGTAATCTGGGCTCGCGATGCAAATTTCAGGAAATATACTCCATCCTGCTCACCTCGTGATGGCCCATGCATCACGTTTTCCAATACTTGCCGATCAAAGCGGGGCATAGCGTCTGTTTTACGTGCGTGCGCAATCAGCCGATGGGGTTGTGTCGTTCTACTGTGGAGCGGAGCTTGAAGGTTCTCCGGCCCATCAGATAGGGTGCGGGCTCTGCGGCCACAGGGACCGCAAGCGGTAATGCTAATGTTGTGGCGCTATCTTAGTTTAAATTCCAAGTCTGGATCGTCGTGAGGCGAGAGAACACTCGGTTCCTATCCAGCTTGATCATTTCAGCTCAACCGAGACTGTTTTGCTGTTGATTGACAGTGTAACAAATATGACAAGTGGGAGCAAAAGATTCCATTCCGAAGAATTCCCATGGTGAGGGGCCATCGTGCGTGATGTAACCACCTGCAGGCATTGATGCTGTAGAAGTCTAGGCCTGTTAAATCAATCACTTTCATAGGCACGCACATCGGTAACCTACATTTTCCTACCGATTTGATTAACGAGCTCCACAGTCCCCTATCCAGACGGGAAGGACCGTTTTTCGTTATCGTCCACAGCCTCGCTTAGGCGATCGAGGACGCGTAATGCGTCTTCTCCACCAATGAGCTGACCAAATATTGCATATTGACCTTTTAACATTTTCAATCGAGTCTCGTCGTCCGTGAGCACAATGAAGAACTGCGACGCGTTCCTGGCGCCTGACCCAGGCTTCGTACTTGCAATCCCAAGCGAACCTTCACGGGGCGTCATCTTTAGACCCTCTTCCTCGGCTTTGAAATCACCTCCAAAAATAGACTTTGTAGGTGTAGGATTAGAATCGTCCCTGCACGAGACTTATTAATTGGCCTTACTTCGCCGCCGCTTCCATCTCCTCGAGGATGTCTCCTCCCTGAGCAATAATGCCTTGGACAGTGCGGTGAACGGAGCACTCTAAATAATGAAGCCTCCTATTTGATGCGTTCTTGCAGGCACCCTTTTTCCTGTGCAAAGTGCGACAACGTTGGCGGTCGTCTTTGCCAGTTTTGTTGACCCGCTCAGCTCAAAAACGAGCCGTCCCGCCAGCAAAGGTGCAGGGCGCTCGAACAGTAACGGGGTCTCGGACCCATGTGATACGTTACTACCCTGCAAAATCGCTTTATCAATCTGCCAATTCCTCTGGTTCGGAAGACAAACGATACCCTACAGCGTGCCTGTCGAGTAAGGACTGGATGCAATTATACGTATTCAGGTCGCGGGAGGCCCTGTTTTGATGGCCCATGTGAATATCGAGACAGACCTGACGCCCCGCCATGAGTTTGCAAACTCGAGATGAACGTTCTGCAGCTGGTCTTCGAAGAGGAATCGGTTACGTGTGAATCGATTAATGTCGGCCCGGTTCGCCTAGATGTTAAATCTCCGCAGCGTCATCATCTCGGGTGACATTTTTTGTGGCGGCAAAAGGCAGGTGAGATGGCCGAGCGGTCTAAGGCGCCAGACTAAGGACTAGGTCATTGGGTGACCGCAGAATATCTGGTCCGAAAGGGCGTGGGTTCGAATCCCACTCTCATCAAGATTTTTGCTCGAAGTCGGCACGGATAGGCCCTCTGGATTTACATCCATGTAATAGCACCTTTTCCTCGTTAATCCTACCGGTGAGATGGCCGAGCGGTCTAAGGCGCCAGACTAAGGATCAGGTCATTAGATGACCAAGGTTATCTGGTCCGAAAGGGCGTGGGTTCGAATCCCACTCTCATCACACTTTTTCTGCCCCGTCGTCGGGACTTTGTCAAGCAAGTCGTTCGCTGGGATCGTACCCACACAGAGTGTGGGTATGTACCGGATGCGAGTGAATAAGGTTGGCGTACGTAGATAGGGTGGTCGGTTGTATGTCACCAGATCCCTGGCCGCTGATCAAAAGGAGTCCGGTGATATACGAATCGTCGATGATCACACATGGTGCAAACAAGCTCAGACGCCGCCCATTTTGCGGAGGCTGTCGTTTGTGTTTGAAAAACGATGCGCTGGCAGCCTGGCGCCTGTTAGCAATAGTATGTTTGATGATTGATTCGACGCCCCAATTAGTAGAGCCCCAAATCTCGGCCGCCCAGACTCTCCTGCCACGGTTCATGACCCGTAACGCTGCTTTGTTACTAATCAGCGACTCTTCTCGGCCAATGAGTGCGTGATCTTCAGTACTTCAGTACTCATTTATTTAAAACATAAAAAGTGTAAAAGTGTATGATGAGAGTGGGATTCGAACCCACGCCCTTTCGGACCAGATAGCCTTGGTCATCTAATGACCTGATCCTTAGTCTGGCGCCTTAGACCGCTCGGCCATCTCACCGTATGAGATGAAATGCGTATGATATCACATGAGATGGGCCTCCGTGACAGATCACACTGTCACACCCTGCCGCATGCCATTTTAATGCTCCTGCTTTGAAAGTGTCGTCAGGCAGTCCACTCGACTTGGCAGCATTGGACGGTCCACCATGGCCTCGGCATACTACGAATTCTATAGGGGATCATCGTACGTCTGTTTTCTGCTTGGTCGCACGACCCACACACTGCAATCCCCGTAGGATCGGCATGGCGCTGACCGACTCGCTGGACGAGCTCATTACGAGCGGCGCTATCACACCACAGCTTGCGATGAAGGTTTTGCAACAGGTGCAGACCGTGCCCCTGCTGCGGTACGTAGGATGCTGACGACGGTCTTTGGCTCTAGTTCGATAAATCGCTCGCGGACACGATGGTCAAGCAGGTGAAGACAAAGACGACGCTCAAGGTCCGCTCTCTTTCTCCGTGCCCGTCTCATGCTAACGCTGGGACTTGCAGGGCCACTTGCACACATACCGTCTGTGCGACGACGTGTGGACGTTCATCGTGAAGAACCCGTCTTTCAAGATGGAGTCCAACGAGATGGTCTCTGCCGCGCGCATCAAGATCATTGCGTGCAAGAACGGGGACGCAATAGAGGCCGGAAAGAAGTGAGACGGGGTGGCTACCTGTTCTGATATGTGCTATGTAGTACCATAGACGTCGTGTAATGTATCGCCAACGCGGTGTAGTTGCTGTGTCGCTGTGAGCCCTGGTCTGACAGCGCCTGCGAAACTCACGTGCTCATATATGGATGGGCTTCCCATCCGCTTCGAGTTGTCCGGTCTTGTCTCTTTTCGACCCCCATCACCGCCGCTTGCGATGAGCTCCCCCGCATTCCCCGAGCCGCCCACCGAGGCCAGCGTCGCCGACGCCCGCAATGCCCTCTACACCCAGCGCCACGACCTCGCAGAGCTCTCCGAGCGCATCGCCGCCGCAGAGTCCGCCCTCGCACAGATCGTCGCAGACCGCCGGCGCGTCATCCGCGAGCTGCAGTGCGAGCAGAACATACTCGAGCAGAACGTCCAGCACACCCTCGCATACATCTCTCCTATACGCCGTCTCCCGCACGAACTCCTCCGTCACATCTTCATGTTCAATTTCGACCATCACCCATGCTGTGCGTGGATCCTCGCTTCTGTCTGCATGCTCTGGCGCCGGCTGGCGCTCTCGATACCCCAGCTGTGGTCTAAGGTGAGTCTGTCTGTCTGTCTGTTTCCCTTTCGTGCGCGCGTCGGGGCTTGCGCCTCCTATTCGCCGCATCGCTGTCGGCGCTCCAGCGGGAGCTCATCGATGACCAACCGTCCTGGGTTGCCAAACGCTGGTGGATTTGGGATGGTGGTGCTTTATTCCGCTTGGGACGGGTGGATGCATACTCCGTTTTTCGGGCCCGAGGCTGTATACGTCCGTCGCGCCGCGTGTTATCCGCGTTTGCTATCATGTTGATTCGAGACGTCACCATCTGACCACGTAGCCCAGATTCGTCTCGTGACCCACCAAAGCGCGTCCCCGGACACGATTCGCCTCTGGCTTGAGCGGTCCGGCGACAAGGTGCCACTCGACATCGAAATTTACCTGCGGGTGAACGGGGGATCATCGGAGCCGTTGCCTCGTGTGCGAGCGCCATCGCCTACGCCGTGGATGCCACCACCGCCCAGTCCGCCGACACATTATGTATTGCCCCATCCACCGCCAGGCACCACGATCTTGTTACCTCCAGCACAGACGCCGATCATTGTACCGCAGTCGCCGTCTCACCACGATAGCTGGGGCGCTTCGCCTCCCCCGCCTTCTACACGAAGCAGCCCGCAACTACAGCGCAACACGCATTGGGGACACATTGCGATCTTTTACTTGATCGAGCAGATGCACCGATGGCAGCGGTTTGTGTTTCGGTTCGATAAGCAGTTTCCCTCCATGACCGCGCTCAAGTCGATCAATGGTACGAGTCGCGCGCGGTTTTCCGTCAGAATTCGGATTCACGACCGTATGATGTAGGTGATGCGCCGATGCTAAGAGAGTTTGAGATTTCGTGTGCGGAGACGATATATGCTACCGAGTGGACCTGGCTTCCTTGTATCGCGCCATCGGGTCCCGTATCGTTATCGCAGCTGGAGTCCCTCATGCTGCACCATGTACCATTTAAATGGTCCTCTCCCATCTTCAAGACGGATTTGCATACGCTCAACCTCCGCTCGCTCCCATCCAACCACTTGCCACTCGACCGCATCTTGCACGTCATCTCGAATAACCCAAACCTTGAATCGCTTACCCTCCACTTTACTGGGGTCCTACCGGCCATCCTTCCTCTACAATTGACGACATTACCAAAGCTTCGGGAGCTCGTTTTGAGTGGCCATTACCATATGGCAGTCCTTGCTGACATGCTCACTCTCCCTGGATTGAATGTGCTCAATCTTGACATTGAAGCACGGGATCCCATCGAGGATGTGATCACGAATCTACTCCAGCGATCTAATAATCCGCCAGTAACAGAGCTATCGGTGTCGTACGGTAACACCAATAACTCGACGGTTTATTATGGGCCGGGGGGGATTATGATCGTATGGAATTTCTTGGCGGAGATGAACCACATTGAGTCGTTGAGCGTTGGGGGGACACCGCTTGAGCCATTTTTGGTAGCGCTAGGAACGCCGGATGACGAGCAGGCACACTGGATCTGCCCTAATCTGAAAACGGTGACGATGAAGAGTTGTCATGTGCATCCGGATGGGATCGGAAAACTGGTGCAGCTGATTGAGGCGCGCAATCCCGAGACAGGGTCGGGATCAACGGTGTCTGGGGTGGCGCCGTCGAGGCTTGAGCGCATTGAGCTGTGCGACTGTGCGATGGTGGGGCCGGATGTGTTGGAGTGGTTGAAGAGGCGGGTGGACGAGGTGATCTGTGTTGAGCCATCTTACGGGCGGTCTCCTTGATGGAGATGGGCGATTTCCTTCGCAGCTTTGTGTGTATTCTTGCAGTAGGATAGTGCTACGTAACCCCGCGCTGTGTATTAGTATCCTATGAGGCCGCGAGAGGCATTAACGTGAATGCACAATGGTCCCGCGTGGTGTCAACGGGTATCACTGCTACGGTAGCAACTGAGGCATAGCGCAAAGGGCGTACTATTGCCGCATGAGAGGGGAGATTAGTGAGCGGATCAAAGGATTTTCATTTTTGAGACCCTACGGGTACTTGATGGTGCCGCCGCCCGGAGCGTGGGGTCGCGGCGTCCGAACGGTCCTACGACATCGATGAGTCTGCAACTCGAAGGGCATCCAAGAGCAAGCTTGGCGCACGTTTACCGAGGGCTTTTGATGGCCAAGGCCGTGACCTGTATCGTCTCTGATCCGTCGGTCAGCTAGCAATTGAGTCCGGCCAGAAGGAAACAGATAAGCAACGTAAGCATTACGTTTAGGCGTACGCAACAAGCGGCGGGCGGGTCGATGACATGTCGCCGAGCCAAGGGCTCTGATCAGAATCACGCATGCAAGTGCATTCGACGGCGCACCGCACAAGACAATGGTGCGGCGCCAAGGTGGAGTTGTAGTCACAACCCCAACCCATGCCCAAACCCTGCGCAGTCGTTCCCGGTATATATAAACGGGCAGCGCCCCACCGCTGGACAAAATCCCACCCCCACCCCCACCCCCATCCCCACCAGACAGCTGACTCGGCGTCGATTGCAAAGCAACTTTGTCAGGATGCCTGTCGCCGTGTCCGTCAAGACGCCCGAACGGGCCCATTTAAATAAAGCCAAACAAGGCTTGGCGTTCCCCCATGACCATATTGGCACCCTGACCCATCATCATCACCGGTTTGTCCTCTTCGTTTCCCCGAGTGCAGCTGAACATACCAGGGTCCCATTCATCCCCAGCGAGCCGCTCACCCACAAGAACAAGGCCCTAGAACCACCCGTCTCGGGCGCCACCATGCCTCCGAACAGGCACCGCGCCCAGACCGACCCCACGGACTATCTCTTACCCGGCACCGTCCCGCTCGCACCGCTGCCCACCATACCCTACACGCCCGTAGAATGGGACTGGGATGCCGAACATGCAGACCGCAGACGCGAGTCCAAGGCAGACGCCGCTCTCCACGGCGAACAGCCCTTTCTGGTCGACCGCCGCGTTCTCCGCGACATCGTGCGTGAAAGGACCCATTGCGAGGTGGGGCGCATCACTTTTCTGAGTTCAGGCAAGCTTATCTCCCCCGTTTCCCATTATTGTGTGTACTAAACAGCTCACTTTCAGGCACGTTCCACAAAGTTCGTATCACGTTGTTCATCAATGTGCTCATCTTGATGATGTGTGGCTGATTATCAGGCCTATCTGGTCACCCTCGCTGACACACGCCAAATCGTGGCTCGGGTGGCGCGTCGCTTTATGCCGCGCCTCAAGACGCAATCAGAAATTGCGACGATGCAATATCTTCGTGAAAAGACTTCCATACCCGTCCCTGATGTATATTTTTACGACTCTAATCCCTACAACCGCCTCGGCGGAGAATATATTCTCATGTCCAAGGTCAGTCCTTCGCATGCAATGCACCCGTGTCATGTTTACAACATTTCCCCGTTGTCCAGGCATCGGGCATTCCGCTCGGTAGAGTGTATCATTTCATGTCCAACGAAGAGCTCAAGATCCTATTCAAAAATGTAGCATCTCTCATAATACCCTTGTTCTCCCAGCGTTTCTCACATATCGGATCTCTTCATTTCCCCGCATCATCCCGGTCCGCCGCATCACCCCTGACCTCATCCATGTCCACGCCCATCGCGACACATGTGCCCCTCAAACACTTTTCAGTGTCGGTCACTCCCACGTCTGGGAGTACCCCAACAGTCATTCAATCTCTTTCCCGTGCAACGCCTGCGTCACCGCACGTAGGTCCAATGATTTCATGGCCATTCTTTGGATCCGGGCGGGGTGATCTTGCTCACCCGTCCGAGATCAATCGCGGGCCTTGGTCTTCAACGCGAGCCTATCTAGAGTCCTGCGTGGATCGTGAGATAGCGGGCGTAAAGCGCGAGAGCGAGGGCAAGTCCGCTCCACATCGCTTGCACCTTGATCCCGACGAGATCCGATCCTCCAGACATCACCACCTAGATGCAGTTCCAGATGATGAGAGCGATGACTCTGACGAATGGGACGCGCAAGAGAGCGAGGAAGAGTGGGAGGGCCCCGGAGATGCTATGTATAGCGACTACCGCCGCATGCAACGGAGCACCTTTTTGATTGCGCACATTATGCGGCGCGAACAATCGGTCCGCAAAGAAATGGGTCGTTGGATGCGCCTTATGGATCGACTCGGGACCCACGCTGATAACAATAACCCCGAGGAATTTGGGCTCGATTGCCATGATCTTAATTTGGAAAATGTGTTCGTCGACGAGCATGATCATACCAAGATCGTATGTCTTTTCACCATCATTGGGGTTCACCCGTGCTTACTTTACCCAGACATGCATCATTGATTGGGAATCAACAACGACACGGCCATTGTGGGCCTGTGCCCACCTCCCCGCATTCGTGCAGACGAGTCCGTTCACGTCCAAGCTCTTCCGCCATGTTGTCGCCTCGATTGCGCTCTCCAAGTCGTCACAAAAGTGTGTGTCTAAGGCGAGGCTCGCCGCGACGGCCAAGGAGTGGCTGCATTACGAGGCCGTAGGCGCGCGACTACGGCTTGCACACCGTTGTGCAGAGTGGGACGGCTGGGAGGAAGGGCTCGTCGAGAGTATCTTGGGACCGGAGGAGCACGAGGAGGAATGGTTCAAGGAGGTCGATGGCGAAGGTGAGATGGAGTCGGAGCTCGGGGCTTCCGATAGCAACGGCAACGGGCATGACGCTAGCGGGGCGTCATCTGAGCCCACTTCGGGAGCACTCCGAATAGCTGCCCTCCAGAGCCGAAAACAGGCAGGACAGTTGCCGTTACGCAAGGCCAAGGAGCGGGAGCAGACATTGACGACAACAGGTGATATATGCGGTGGGCGCGGGGGAGAGCTGGGGAGGCGTCTGGAGGCGTGGTTGAGCGTGAATGGCAATGACCAACGTCGCCGTGCCTTGGAAGAGTGCGAGGAGAAGGTGGCGCCGGCTTGAGCGCCTGCGACGGGTATATATGGCTTTTACGGGAGCGAGGGACCCTGAAGTGGTCGCGGGCCGGGAGCCTGGTTGAACGGGGTTCTTGTTATCTTATGGTTTGCGGGACTTGGAGTCTTGTTAATGATCATATTCTGACGCACTTGCTTTTGGATGGAGGATGGAGGAATTTGATGACATTCATGACACATTGTATTGTAGATTTTTTCGTGGGCATGGCTTATCTATATACATAAACTCATGCAAACCTCCAAGTTTCAAAGCTTCATCGACTGGATGATTTGGTGGCAACTAACTTGCTACTGGGGGTCTGGGCCAAAGTACCAGAAACAGAGGTACATAAGTATGTAGACCAAGCTGCCAGTGGGTCGGAGTCATCTGCCCCCTTCCGACCAGCCTTGACACTGCCATCCTCACTCTCGCTCTCAAGTATAGTACGACGATGGATCATTCGGAGTAGCAGCTACCAAGGAGTACCCCGTCTCCATTATTTTACCGGAGCAAATGATTACAGGTTCCGCGCCGGCGTGAAAAACACAATGAACCCGCTGTCGTACGCCCCCATGCTCATGCCCCAAGTTGCCGCTCGATCGAGTGTGTGACGGCAACCATTTTATGTACCACCTGTCTGTCGCCTCGAACGGGCCGGCCATCGTCTTCCGGTACGTCATGTGAAAGAGGCTTACCAGTGCGCGTCCTCGGGACTGGATCGGGAGCGATTCAGAAGGTGAGCGTCCGAAGCGTCGCTGGCAGGCGGTGGCAGGCTTGGCAAGTTGGCATTCTGATCCGGCTTCGAAGTCCGGACAGCCCCTGATGCAGCCGTGCAACGCATGCATCGTATTATGTGCCGTGTGGGTAGACATTTAGTTTGCTCCACCCGTCCCCACAGTCAGAGTGCCCACTTTCTCTTGCACGCTCTCTACCACATACTTATCGTCCGGCCATAAATTTATGCGCTAATGCCATTGATTTCTGACATCGGGTTCAGTCTTGTACTATTGTTGTACAGGCGTTTTCTACAGATAAATTATACAACTCATGGCAACTATTCCT
>JBBPKG010000292.1:19544-33211 GCA_038089115.1 Fistulinella cinereoalba | reverse complement strand
CACAGTGGGCCGCAAAGAATCACAACGATTCCATGACGTATTCACTGCGTAATGTTCAGAACATTCTCCAATTGAACCGCTCAACGACCCTGTTCAAGTTGCTGTATACACCCGAAGTTCGACATGAAACTTTCTTCTCTATCGCCGCTGGATAATGCGGCTTGGATGTCTTATTGACGTCTTCGTTTTCGCCACTTGCCCCTGAACGGTGTTAATACGCCATGGGCGCTGGCTGCCGAATGTCACCTCAACTTGCTGTCTATTACACACGTTCCGAGCATGAAAAGAAAACCGTAATCTTATTGTTTACACTACATGAACTGTGTGGTGCATTAAGCGCGGACATGCATTTCCAGCGTGCATCATTTGTTTTCAACGTGGCGCCAGATACTAAATCGTGCCCGGATCTGATTACCGGGCTTACTTTTTTTTTCGTTTATTTTCTCCGTCTGTCCGGAAAACCCTCAGTGGGGTTTCACCTCGGTATCGCTTTCCCTCGAATCTCACGGATAACAATAATGTTAATTGATAGCGTTTTGATATCAGTCACTCTACTTTCAGCTTTGTTCCCTTGAGAATCCCAGCCTGCGCCGGGGAGGCGGTGGCGGTGGCGGCGGCCGTGCACACGCGCATTGTATGAAAGTTTTTTTTCTGTTCAGATCAACAATTGGAGTCAGTGGGCACTCGGGAATTTAGGTGTCATAATCCAACTGCAGTCCATCGTGAAAAGTCTAGTCTCGCTTTTCAGTATTATATGTTCTGTTTGCCAGGGTATGAAAAAAAGATCAATATCAAACTTTCGTCTCAAGCCAGGCTCCACTAGCCTGAGTCGGAAGGAATGTAGTCGCTTCGCGTAGGCACCAGACTGACCGAGGACATAAGGGCATGTGCCCCCTCGAGTCGTACAAAGTTCCAAGTCCGTGTGTATCACGTCAATGGTCGTGTCATAGTTATTTAAAACTGCCGAGCAGCCACTCGCACAGCGTAAATCCTATTCGCGCCAAGGGACCAAAATTTTACAATCCGCACAGCTGGTCGGATATTATGATTGCGTAAGGCAGAGTTGTCAATGATGCACGGTCAAAGCACAGTCAGTAAATGCCGAGGGCGAATGCGTCGTTTAAGCGCACCGGACCGCCCCATCCGGACTCGGAAGGGACGGCTAGTAATTAACGCTTCATTGAAAATTGATGATGGCGGATGTACTGCGAGTGCTATTGAAAAGATGAAATAGCTTGTGGTAAACATGGTCTCGTTGATGTCTTGCTATTATCCTACAGAGAACTTGTAACATAAATTCTATCAGCCCGCGCCCATTACGCCTGTCTGCGGAGGTCCGTTGCAATCGTTCGCCGATGCTCAAATAAAAGCACAAAATAGTTAAATGAATTTCATCCGTACCGGCTGCATCACTACCGGCTATCTCGCCATCGTATAATTGGGGATGATGCCGAACTTATGAAGAAGCCACTTCGCTCCGAGGCAGAACTCATAATTCTGTGCCATTCTGTCCGGGTACGACCTGGCCCCGATGGGGCTGAGAACCTACAGTGTGCACATAAGCTATATCCGATCCATAATGAAGTCGCCCCGGGCCACACTATTACCCGTCGGCCATACCCGCCAGTGCCCGGGTTATTTTTATCTGCAACCACGAGGGTTTCAGTGTCACGATCAATCAACCCGCACCTCCATAAACAGGGACTTGCCCTCGGGGAATTTGTAATAAAAGCTGGCCGCAAAGTAAACGAAGCTGGAGGGAGATACAGCGATCTTAGTCCGCATCTATTGATTCCCAATGTTAGCAGGGAAAATGGCCTCTCGGCCGTGCAGACCCCATAAGAGGGTATGAATGAAGGTGATGCCATCCCGGCCGACGGACAAAAGGGGCCCCTGGAGACAATAAAATTAAACGTCAGCCTGCATGTGAGTAGAGTAAGCAACTTCTTCGGTGTTCAACATCTGAACCAAAGATAGCTGAGTCCCCGTGGACAAATACGAGTTGACTTATTTGTGTATTGAGCGGACAAAAGTGGCCGTTGTCCTGTGCGAGATCATTGGAGGGGCAGCCCAGACATCAGAGAAATTGCCTGCCCCTAGACAGCACAGGCGGGGACTACGAGA
Organism: Fistulinella cinereoalba; assembly: GCA_038089115.1. Lineage (NCBI taxonomy): Eukaryota > Fungi > Basidiomycota > Agaricomycetes > Boletales > Boletaceae > Fistulinella > Fistulinella cinereoalba. The sequence goes on along the minus strand of JBBPKG010000292.1, from coordinate 31,087 downwards.
ATCCTATGTCGGGTGGGCGACCAAATCCAAGCATGCGGCGACAGAGACAGTGATCGATGCGATTGCAGCGGTGTACCGATAGGGACATTGAAAATCCATTCCGTCATACCATTAGTCAAGGATAAGGACAGTACGAATATTCGGTGGACAATTCGAGAATTTGCTGGAGTGGATTCTATCTCCAATGATTCCATGCCAGAACCAGTTTGGATAGCTTCGTGATTAGGGATGACCGGGTCTGGGAGATGTTCTGTTGTCTCAAATTCGACGGTCAATATCCGCTTTACGGTCCACATAGCGGCCGTATGCGTGCTGTAGTAGGCAAGTCCGAGTCGAAGCTTTGGGGGCGTTAAGGATGATAAGACAAGCCTGCGACGCCACGACTTGGCGAGGGAACAATATGAACCAAAAGAGGGAGCTTGATCGAGGCGGGCGTTCCCAATTAACAGGTGGGATGAATGGATCGGACGGAGGGGCCACTCGTCCGCTGCGAGCCGGCCGCACGACGATAAGTAGATTCAATGTGACGAAGAACCTCTCCAAACGTTAATAGACCCCAGTGAGCTATGATCGCAGCTAACCGATCATTCTGGGGATTAGACATGGATTGCATGTGAGGCCTGTGTAAAAAAAATCCGACATATTCAGTGTTCCGTACCTGAGGGCAATGGTGAACTTCACGACGGTTTGATTGTGCCTTCTGAATCGCCCCTGTACTGTCTGACTCTCGGAATCCTGCTTGCAGTCAACTTTACAGCATAAGAAAATGGAAATAGACAAGCCGCACGCAAGGATGTTCTGAATTCCTGAGGGAGCACAGAAATAAAGAAGCCAGCCTGCAAGCAGGGTCAGCTGTGGTAGAAGATCGACGGGCTGAGGTATAATTACAGAGGTGGATGAGGAAAAGAGGACGCTCACCGGACATTGTTCGCGCAAGGGAGAGCCATAGTCATATCGGTGAAAGGTGAGTGGATGGCATTAGGGCGTAACTGCGGGGTTGTAATGCTTCGGATGCACCAAGGGAAGATTAATCTTCTACGCGGATCCACTTGAGAAGTATGTGGACCACGTCACGTTCTGTAGTCGGGAGAATTAAAACAGCCAGGCTGAAGCGTGGCGTGTCCCATAAGAGCGTGCGGTTTTCGCGATAGTAAACGCCGCCGCGCTAGAAAATCGCTAGTCTTCTCTGTACAACAAGGACTAGGCATACGGATAGAAGGGACTCTGCCAGGAAACGAAGCATAGGTCCCGTAAACGTTGCCGCATCTGGATTGCGGGGGGGGGGGGGGCTTCCGCCAGTGAATCCGTAAAAAAGACCAATGCACTATGTAGCACAGAGACGCATGGCAATGGGAACACATCAAAGCATGCTGCGAATGCCGCCGAGCGCCGTTTCATCATATTGCGGACCGGCCCTGGACAAGCTTATTCACAAACAATGGTGATACACATGCAGTACTTGCCAGATCCACTTTCGCTCGGGAACGAAGTGAACACTTACAAACTTCGCTGCGCCTGACTAACAAGAACCTCAACGGCAGTACTTCGAAGCTTCACCGGACACGCATCGACGAGTAGGTCCAGAGTCTCTTCTCTAAATAGGCTTGCTTCGCTCCTTAGAAAACCTGCTGGACCATACGCCAAGAGCTGATTGCAAGCACGTGAATGGGGAACCTTCCCTAATTTGTTTCGAGGAACCTGCTCGGCCTGTTCACCCTACCAGACATTTCTTATTACCAGTGTCCAAACACAGAGGACAAAGCAACGGTTAAGTAACATCATGCAGTAATTTGTGTCAAAAACTGATTAACCACCTTGTCAATTGCAATTGCTTCAGAAAAGACGGCATGCCCAGTCTCTGCACGTTCTCTCTTCTCGATGACTGTCCACTGACATTGCCAGTGTACCGAATTGCCGTCGAGGTGTCATGAGGCCGTCGCCGGATTCAGATCGAGGTTGACTGTAAAGAATACTTGGGCGCTGTTTGGTTCACACCTTTATAGCGCGCGCGCTAACTTGGTCCGTGCGCGTGAACTTGAGCCATTTTTATATGTTGCGGCCGATGCTATTTTTCCTTCTTTCATCGAAAGTTACACCTGATGGGTTGATATTTGGGATTCCTCTTATTTATCTTACTGGGGACTCTTGAACCCGAAGCACCCAGGGAGAAGGAGATCTTTCTCCAAGACCGCCACGCTATATTTAGAGGTCGATGGCGGCCCGTATGAAAGATACATGTATTTCTGTACGATGTTACTAGTTCAGTGCATACATCGAGGCTGTATGATTACTCCTGCAGACCAAGTCCACCGATGCTCTCCAAACCATATTTGACTCTAGCTGGAGGTACAGTACAATACGCCGGTTTGCGCATGACACCTAGTGTTCGCTGACGAACACAGCGGCCATTCCCATCCCTGAACCTATGCACATACTTGTCACGAATATTCTTTCCTTCCTCTGCTTGGCAATGTTCAATCCAGTGGCGACTTGCCGCGCTCCGGCTGTAATACGGTGAGTTGAAAAGTTCATTTGTCACAGAATTCAATGAAGACATACTAGCACCTAAAGGATGCCCAATGGCGATCGCGCCGCCATTCACATTCACTTTGCTGAATGGAATGCCGACTTTATTGATGCTGTAAATGGTTTGGGATGCGAAGGCTTCGTTGATCTCGTAAAAATCCACGTCATCCTTGGAGAGACCGGTCTTCTCCAAAACTTTGGGAATGGCATATGCCGGCCCCACACCCATGATCCGAGGTGGGACGCCGACCGCCACAGCACAAACGTACTTGCCCACGATAGGAAGACCAAGACGTTTGGCAGCCGAACGACGAGCGAGAACGACAGCCGCAGCACCATCGGAAATTTGTGACGCATTTCCTAAACGGTGTTCAATCATATCACAAATCAATATCATTCAAATGTAAGCCTACCAGCGTGGGTCGAGCCATCCTTCTTGAATGAAGGCTTGAGCTTCGCAAGACTTTCAGGGGTGACACCATCACGGACACCATCATCTGCATCCACGACAACCTCGACGGACTTTTCGGTCTTCGGGTCGACTACTGTGACTTTGAGTGGTATGATCTCGCCCTCAAACTTGCCAGACTTCTGAGCAGCGGCAGCTTTCTGGAATGACTCTGCGGCAAACTTGTCTTGCGCCTCCCTAGAAATACCAAAATCGGTGGCGACATTCTCCGACGTGATACCCATTGGAATTAGACAATCTTCCGATTCCTGATTGGCGAGGACAGTTTGCGACCAACCATCAGGGAGTGATACACCGCCCCATCCGAATGTCATGGACTCGACGCCAGCTCCTGCAAGTCGACCGACATGAGCATAAGAATATAAAGTATGCGAGCAAACTGACCAATCCCAATGTCGATCTGGCCTGTTGATATCTCATTGGCTATCTGATTCACAGCGGCGAGACCCGACGAGCACTGTCGGTTGACGGTGTTGACTGAAGCAGTATTGGGAATGCCAGAGTGAAGGGCTGCCATTCGGGCTCCAGTGGCGCCACCACCAGGGGGGAGGACATTCCCGACGGCAATGTCTTCGATGAGGGCTGGATCTACACGCGCTCTGCTGTATGCTGCGCGCAATACGCCGGACAAGAGTTCCTCTGGCCGCGTGTCCTTAAAACCGCCTTTCCTACCCTACAGGGATCAACGTGAACACGGTGGGTTGGATGCAGTGCTGGGACAGTGATAACCACCTTGGTCTGTGCGGTTCGAACCGCAGCAAGAACCACGACATCGTTATCATGTTTTGCAAGGACTCTTGACTTTGCACTAGACATGTCGCTTCAAATCGTGTGGAACAAAAGATGGAAGCTGGGGACGCAAGTTGGCATGGCATGGCAGGTCGGGTTGCTTATACATCCGGGCGTGGCAACATTCATGTGTTTTCCCTACGGAGCCTGCCGCAGCGGACTTCGACAAGTCCTGGGCTGAGACAGCTTGCTGCGTCATATGTTTTATTCCCTTGCGTATCCCTTTGATTTTGGCCAGCCCGCGGCGCAGACGCCGGTGATTGCATGATCAACGACACAATCACAGATTTCGGCTTTGCTCCGATGACGAACTTCTAGACGCCTCTGAGTCGGTATGTCCCCTTCAGAAATTGGTCAAGACGGTTAAGTGGAGCTGTACTGACTGAACCTGGCTCGTACCAGTGCAGCCTCAGGATCTTCAAAGCTCTCGGTGAGGATGTCGTCATGTCTCCGATCGTATGTCTAATGAACCCAACGGTTGGCATGAATGACAAAAAGTATAGATGAATAGGTTTGTTGCTAAGCAGCCTTATGCCCAATACTGAGTCATGATAGGTATTCATTAATGTGACGACCACTCAGGAGTGCTATTTCCTGAGTTCTAGCCCTACCGACCTGCTCCTCAACAAAGCCACGAACAGCCACGAATTCCCTTGTTGGTTGTTCAACTGCAGCGGATGTCGTACGGAGATCTCAAATTCATGGACAACGGCACTGCCAACAGTTCTGTTCATCTCAGTAGCGACTAGCGAGCATAAGAGGGGCCAAGCTCCTTTCGTAAACTTCGAGGCTGGTTGATGGCGTTACTGAAGAATTAGGCGAGGCGTTATATTTTGGTGTGTTCGCCCCCACATGTTATCAACAGGTTAAAGGTCCCGCAACGTTGTCTCGGGTACGTAGGCTCCGTGCAGGGTTCGTTGCCGAGGAGGGAGGGTGCACTGACGGAGAACCTGTGTGACGGCGGTGACTAGGCTGTTGGTGCGTGAGGATAAAACGTTCATTGTCGATGCCGTGCTGAATGAAGGCTTCTTAACTTCAAGCGTGCTCATCCAGTGGCCGTTTCCACGTGGTAGATGGGAATTATACCGTGGCTTCACTAGGGGCGGACAAAAAAAGACATTTCCAATATATCGGACACTAACGATAACTGCAGGGACGATCTCGAAATTTCCGAATTATGGTCGCTAATCCGATAGAATGGAAAATGTGTTTTATGGGTTGTCGAACGGAGGCTCTACTGGAGGCTCGCCCCTAGGTCCCAGTTGCTGTTGCCTTGTTTCATGGATGAAGAACATCGTCCCTGAAGTGGTATGCCTGGTGTACATGTGCTCTACGATATACCGTCAACATCAGTGTAACGGTGAGACATTATTGTTGTGCAGGTAAATTCCTGGTATTGCAGCGATTCGTCTGACTGGAAACTGTTCATATTAATTGCTGAACGTACCGCCTAGATTTGAATGCATCTTTCCCCTTGGCGCTGAAAAATATCAAGCCATTCGGGTTCCTCCATCAAGGAATCGAAAAAATGGGTCAGTTGGCACGCCTTGACGCAGCATGGCGAAGACTGCACTAGCAACAACGCCGATCACCCTGTCGAGCCTTTTTCGCCATAGCAAGTGTGTCCTTCCCATGTTCCTTCAAGCGTTCGTAATAGCATCTACATTTACGATGGACCCGGATGGCCAACCTCCACGTAGCTCAAGGAGATTTATGGGGTCTTCGCCGTCAACTGTCGCCAGTTTGCTAGAATGGCACACTTCGACGGACTAATCAACCTGCCCTTGATTTAGCGGGTTGCCATGCTCAATTCCATTTTGAAAACGCACTGCTACGGAGCGCAGTATGGTCCCACGAAAACAAGGTTTATCATTGAAAGACTGAAAGTGCAGTGCGTGTTTCATCTAATCTGTATATATTCATCCCTCGTCACCATGTCGTACAGTGTCAGCTGTCGCCCCTGCGACAAGATGGCATGGCTGTTCCATGGTGAATACGACGACATAAGTCATTCATCCATATTTGTGTACCTTTCAGCTCTAGCCATTTTTATTGGACCTAGATTCAGACTCTACCCTTTTTGAGTTTGATGAATTCGTTGCGACCTATTCCTATTCAGGGACCTTCAAGGTGAATCTACAGTTTTCTACCAGCGCTTGCGAATTTCCACGTGCTCGGCGATCATACAAAGACTTACAAAAATTACTCGAATGGAGAGTCAGCGCTGATAATGTGGAGGTGCTCTGTGAATCAGAACTTCGCGTGGATCACGGTGCGCCTTCCAGGAAGTTCATAAAAGTGGAATATGGTTAGCGAAGGAGCTGTCGACAAGACTGATGAAGTGGACTGCGTACAAAAGCACAGAGTACAGAGTCTATTCCACTGTAACGTCAGCGCTAATAGCATTTTCGCCATCGAGATTGGTTTGATGCTCTCTAACTCCTGTTCGACAGGGTCATCCGATCATGCTCCGGCCGCGCATACATGGAGAAACATTGTCAGGGCAGATTAGACACAATCGGATAAAGAATTCTGGGTCAGCTGCATGTGGAGGCTCAGATGTCACATGCCAGGATCGACCAACGCCCCGGGTTGCCGATGAGACTGGTGACCACTTCACCGACGTCAACGGCTGTTCAAGGCGATGTCAGACAACACGCCAGGTTCAGGATCAATTAAATGGCCATACAATGCCAAGCGAAGGTAGAGCCAGTCTTGAAGACAGTGGCACTCGACAGTCGGGATTTCGTGTCGGCCACTATCGAGGTTCCGCCTCAGAACAAGGCGGATGATCACGATCGTCGATGTACAGATAACGCGCGTCATTTTGTACCGGAGAGAAGCTTCACTTCCTCCAACATTCGACGCACCTGAGATCGAAGAATCTCCGCCTCCCCGGGCCCGGGACATTGTAATGAACGCACGCTTGGTGACGCGTCATGTTGACCCTTGACTCGGAGTGGGCTAGGCACGGAGGGCACCTTTCTCCGAGGCCCTGTCCAAGGGCACACCTGTCCCTTTATAAATCTGTGACAGAAGTGGGTGGGTAATGTTGGCTAGTACTAATTGGCACCATTATGATGCGCCCGTCAGGGCCGTCACAACGACTCGGCACTCGGCAACAGGGGCAGGGCGGCAATCTGGAAATTCCTTTATGCGGCCAGTGAGCATCATTCACAAGAGTTCCTGCCAGGGGTTCTTGCACTACTGGTAGGCGGTCCCTGCAAGCTCAATTTATCCGTGATGCCTTGGAGCTCGGAAGCGTCCGAGTCAATGACATTCGCTTACCTAAGTTCATGCCAGTCAATCAAAACTTTGCGTGCCAATCAGACTTCGTGATACACTATGAACCTGCCGGTATCACGATGGCGGGTTTACATAGGTACGGCCGTCTTCTCTGGCTTTCCTTCTCAGTCGATTGGAAGTAGCACATAGGTCCCTGTCTCGCTGACAGGGCATAGACTACAACGAAGTTTCAAGGCGTCGCTGGTGTTGGCGAGCGCAGCTCTTCTCCATTCATGTCTGGCATCCTTTCTCGCTCAAATTTATTTTCCCCGACCAGAGTGACCTTGGGGAGGATCCCCACTGGAGAAAAAAATGTATTAAGACCCATGGGACCCCTTCAGAGTTTGGACGGAAAGGACACGCAGACTTCGTCGCCCAAGCAGACGGTGCCATGAACATGACATGTATTGGTGAGATCCGCTGTTTTACCTTTCTTTGGCAGGGCTACCTAGCTTGGTTAATCCCCTTAATCACGGTTTGTCGCGCGTGTCTCGATGCCACGAAAATGTTAGTTGCGCATGAACTATAGCTTGAAAAGATGAGCATATGTTCAATGGATAGATGGGTAACTGGTTGTCACTCATTGAACAGAGACTCGACATGTGTTAGGAAAGGATGACCCGTCCCTTGCGGGGTTTGGACGAAAATCTTATTGTGCAGTAGGTTTGTGCGGGAAATCATTCAGGCGCTGATTTCAAAGAGCGATGTGGTGCATGGCTTACCTATTCCTGATAGAGACGCGCGAAGATGTCGTAGTGGTAGCTGTCTGGAATCCCGTGTGATGTGGAAATCATCACGGGCGTAAGCTTGAAAGCTTGTCGTCCCCCTCCCTACCGGTACCTCTTGTTGACAGGAAAATACAAGGAAGAACCTACAGGGCGTCATTACTCTAGCCGTGGTAAAGAAGCCATAGCTTGGTACGTCTTTTATATATGCCCGCTTATTGCTGATATAGGAACCATGCTGAAGTGCTGACCGGTGCCCGCGCGCAAGCGCGAAAGCAAGACAGCGGACAGGACTGGCCTCGCAGGTCCAATAGCTTTGTAAGGCTCGGCTACAGCATGTGGGTGCTTATTTTTCCAGTAGCAGCGTGGGTCGATTGACGTTTGATAGGTAACGCAAAATACTGTCAAGAATAGCATCCTTCTTCGGTGACAGGACCGTTATAGCGACGCTTTCCTGGAAGTCGCCGAACTATTCAAAGATTTAAGGTAACATGGGACTGTCATAATCATAGGATAGCAACCCGGCATCACCATGTACATGGACGACATTCAAGTTCCCTTTCCAGTTGACGATTGAGGGCTGTATTCCGACCGGCACCCACCAAGCAGCACCATTGGAGTGGGCAGGCCGGGACTCAAGACCAAGACAGGCAAGCGCTGAGCCCGCCGCTCAAGGGTACCGAAGTGACCGCCTGTGATTGGTTATGCCGAGTAATATGGCTACTATGAACGTAAGATGGGTCTCCGGTTGTAGAGCGGAAAAAGAGCAAGGATTGTGATGGAGCTCCGCTTCTCTTTCCTTTTACCCTCAGCGACCGGCGCTCCTTGTGTTTCGTACCAACCTGCTACGCTCGCTGTCAGGTGGGGCAATACCCCTTCCCGAAAAAAGAGCACTCTAACCTCTTTTACAACCTTCCGAAAACGACGACTTATGGGCCGCCTTTTCTCCCAGAGAACTCAGCTGATGAATGTGTCCATAGGGAAACAACGTCCCGTTTCTCTGCCAGTGAACAAATCCAAAAGTTTTCCCATTCTTCCGATTCAGTCTTGCCACCCATGGTTCTTCATTTTTTATTTTTTACATTTATTTTTTGTGATCATGTTTGATTGGATTATCGACGTGTATAGTACATACGATTCAACATCTGGCCGCATTCATTACGTTTCAAAGCAATTCGCGGTTAGTTATGATCATATCGGCGCACCGTCCCTCTATCCCCCCCCCTTTTTTTTTTTCCTAAAACATAAAAAACAGGTACGTCCAACCTGTGCGGGCACTACAACGGAATCCTCTCGTCTTCTCCCTTTCCGCCCCCATCTTTATCTTTCCGCCTTTTTTTTGTTTCCATCAGACGTTTGCAATATTTTCCATGCCCTCCATTTTTCGGAGTCACTTGAGCACGGGACCGCGAAAATCATCCATGGAGCTCCAGATCCGCAAAACGGTGGTCCACTGTCCGTGCTGATGACAGGAATTTGTCAAGCGGAGTGGACCCATCACCGGAGAAGAAAGATCAATGCAAATACGGCTGAGCCCGGATGGGAGCAGAGCAGGGGCCGCGGGCCCATATTCTGACCAAGGAAAGGCAGAGCCGTATGCCATGGACTCATTTACCAGATGGGCCCGCAAACAGTCATATGAGCCAACTTGTTGCCGTCGCGCTCGTGCTCATCGGAGGCACCCGTGCCAGAACGTTCCGCACAAACCGATGATCGCGCCAATGCTCTTCGTTTCCCCGACCTTCCCCTCAAGGACGCACGTACGCGTCATATATTGTTCGTGATTGGCGCAAAGGACTGTCATCGGGATAGCGGTCGCTTCCTTTGCAGATCCGAATCCTGGCGATTGTCGGCTGTTATCAGTTATCAGCGTCGCCCTAGATCCTGGGTTTGGACCCTAACTTGCCCAGAAGTTCCCCCTTTTCCTGAAGGCATACTACATCCACAACATGGACGCGCCGGGCCCTCTCGGGGTTACTCTGATCCCCAAACGATGGTAAAACCTCTGGAAAGAGTAAGAGCAACACACGACAGTTACCATGTCTGTCGACTTCCGTTCATGAGGCGCTGCTGCTGTTACCCTGTTGGTGAGAGATCTGCGGTCTTAAGGTGCGAGGCCCAACCATCCTGTGTATCCAACGTCGTGCGAGTGGGCGGCCACCTTCATGCCCGCCAGGATGCAGGCCACATGTCTCTCGTCGCCTTTCCGGCTTGACCGCCCGAGCGTGGCCACGTTCCTTCCCGCCCCTATTCTAAACCGATTGTTCCACTGCCCGCAGGACAGCCTCGTGAACACGAGTTCGAGTGTGGAGATGCCCGGAATCTCGATGCGTTCCCAAGGGGGTGCTACTGCTCTATATCTCGCCATTCTATCCCTCTTCACGATAAAGTGGGACCACTTTAGTGTGCGTAGACATATACCTATACCAGAGGGGGAAGGGCACCATCGCGTGATTCGTCGTACTTCACACGGATGTATCTTTTGCCTCGTGTTTTAGTCCCCCCCTATGTGTGACAGGGCACTTTGTCCAGCGTTGAGGCTGAGGGATCAGCGCCGCTGTGATTGGGTTGAGCCTCGGCCACTGATTAGCGAGAGCGTAGGTACGAGCGAACAGACGAGCGCCGAGGGAAATGGCGGATCGCTTTCGAACCGTTGCGCAACGTCGGAAGGCTATCCTCTCAAAAAAAGATAAATGCGAAGAATAAGATAAAATAAACGGGTCTATACGGCAATATGGCACACTACCCACTGGCCAGCCCAAAGAGGTCATACGCTGTACTATCTTTAGGAGCTTGACATCCTTTTTCAGACAGATTCTCGTGGGGCCCATGAAGAACGCGAGTGAGACATGGGGCTTTTTCTGGGATTTATTGTTTTTTCCCCTCCCAGTGGAGAGCAGGCCGTCAGCGTGAGAGTCAGATCCGGACGAGGAAGAGAGCAAAGCCACGCACGCGAACACGGAATGGATTGGATAACGACACGCACGGCATCCCGTCCCAGCGATGCCATCTCGTCCTTCCCGTCCATCTCGTCGGATCGATGAGGTCGATGTGTTAGTGCGTGATAGAGATGACGAAAGTGGACAATTGATTACTATCATCTCGAACTCTAGATCAAATCAAACGGACCGTCTTCCTTTACACATCGTGTTAGCCCAAGCTTCCCTTCAACTTGGTTTTGGCCACCCGCGGCGCTCGACGAACTCGGAAATGGGTGATGGCGACATTGGCCCCGACGGTTGCCTATTCGCCAGGTCACAGTAGTTGCAGAAACAACAAAAGGAATCGGAATGAAAGGGGGATCTGGATTACGCTCGGCGGACAAAACAGCAGGCATGGAGCTTTTCCGGTCTCCAGAGCGCCGACCCCAAATAGTTTGGTAATAATGAAATATGATGATATCGTCAAGCGTTTGACTACTGCCTATTTCCAGATAGATCTAAATCTGACCTGAGTAGGAAGTGTTTCTTTTTTACAAAATTGCCCAAAAGACAGGGCATGTACACATAAAAACAATATGAGTCGTATTCGTATTCGTTCCAGTAGCTCGTCAAGAAAAGTATTGCGTATCTATAGAAGGGAATAAATATACGTTGAACGTGGTGATAGTCATAAAGCTGGACGTCCGGATCTCGAGAAAGCGAACAGCATGGATATCAATACATCAAAAACCAGCTGGTTCCAAGAAAAAGAATGTGATACTAGTACATGACCATGTTCGCGCGATTGGGATATGGAAAGCAATTTTA
>JBBPKG010000291.1:2809-33228 GCA_038089115.1 Fistulinella cinereoalba | reverse complement strand
GGGGGGGGGGGGGGGCGGGGGGGGGTTTGGGGGGGGGGGTTGGGCGGGGGGGGGGGGGGGGGGGTGGGGGGTTTGGGGGGGGGGGGGGGGGGGGGGGGCGTGGCCGTTGGGGGCGGAGGGACGTGCGGCGCCACGGGCGCGGGGCCTGGCGGAGCCCGCGCGGCCGCCACGAGCGCCGCGGGTGGCCCGGGAGTCGGTGCGATCGCGGGGCTCCTTTGAGGGGGGGACGGGCGTTTTTTTGTCTTTTTTGCTCTTGACGGACCACTGTTCTGCGTGACCTGTGACGATGGGAGTGAGCGGGGTGCGGGTGCGGGTGCAGGTGCGGGACCTTCGCTGATTCTCTGTGCGGCGAGCTGGACGTCGCCTGCGACCTCGGCGAGGATGGACTGGAGGTCTGGGCGGGGGTCAGCGGGGGCGACGGGGCGGGGTGGGACGTGCCTTCTACGGAAAAGTCGGGGAAGAATTCCTGGAGCTGTGCGACCTGGGGACGGAGCTTGTGGTCCTGGGGCGGGGCTCTGAGGGAGTAGGACATGGTGTGAGGACAAGGGCGGATGACCCCCCTGCGACCCCCCCCAGGCTGGAGATGGACGACGACGAGTACGCGACGCTCTCGCCCGTGCACGACTTCGCCCCCGACGCGGGCCACGACGCCGACTTCGCCCGCGCCCTCGCCGACCTCGCCCGCCTCCGCGCCAGCGTGCAGAACAACCTCCGTCTCCGCCCCATCCGCTCCTTCTCCGCCCTCCCCAAGCTGCCCCCCGACGACACCCTCAGCACCGCGCCCGCCTGGTCCCCCGACACCCTCGCCGCCCGCCTCGCCGCCCCGCGACGCCCCGCCATCATCGACACGCGTCCCCTCGCCGCCTACGCCGCCGCACACCTCGCCGACAGCGTCAACGTCGCCATCCCGTCCCTCATCCTCAAGCGCTGCCGCAAGCCCGGCCACGGCTTCCAGTCCCTCGCCGCCCTCCGCCAGTTCATCACCTCCGACTCCGACAAGCACCACTGGGACGCCCTCCCCGCCGACCCCGCCTGGGACGGCGTCCTCGTCATCCTCCACGGCGACGAGACGGACGACTCCGACATCGCCAACCTCCAGGTCACCGCCTGGGCCCTCCTCGCCGTCCTCTCCGCCCTCCTCGGCCAGCGACGCGTCCACTACCTCCGCGGTGGCATCGCCGCTGCCCAGTCCCACCCGGTCCTCAAAGGCCACCTCATCACGCAGTCCCTCCATCCCCCCGATCCGGACGACCCCCAGCCCCCCCCCAAGAGCGCAAAGTCCATGGGCCTCTTCCAGATAAACACCTCGGGCCCCACAAAATCCCACTTCGAGATCGATCAGCCCGACGACGATGACATCGATCGCTCCCCGCCCCCCTCACAGCTCTCCTTCCGCCGCCCCCCCAACCCACGCCGCCCGAGCGCGCCAAACCTCTCCCGCATCATCACCAACCCCCCCGACGACCACCACCCGTCCCTCCCTCGTCTCCAGATCCGCACCGCTCCCACTCGCTCCACGACCCTCCCCATCACCCCCTCCCAGCTCTCCGCCAGCCCCAACGCCAGCACCTTCTATCTCCCCCCTCAGTCGCCCTCCCACCTCAACCTCCTCCACTCCAATCGCACGCCTCCCGTCGCATCCCCCCGCTGGGCAGCCAGCCCCGCTGACATCCTCCCTCCCCCCTCCCCCCGGTTCCCCCGCCCAACACCACCCCGCACGCCCGACACGCCCCTCGGCATGCCCTATCCCGTCCCCTCACCCAGCACCGCCCGACCGGACACCTCTCAGACTACTACCACAGAGAGCGAATTCCCCGCCTTCTCCGTCTCCATGATCCTCCCCAACTTCCTCTATCTCGGCCCGGAGCTGACCCTTCCAGAGCACGTCCACGAACTCAAGGCCCTCGGCATCAAACGCATACTCAACATCGCCGCAGAGTGCGATGACGACCACGGCCTCAACCTCCGCGGCAACTTTGAGCGCTACGTCCGCATACCCATGAGGGACACCGTCGAGGAGGACAAGATCACCCGCGGCCTCAAGGACGCCTGTCAGATGCTAGGTAGCGTTTCCCCTTTCCGACCCAATTCACACCCGTCCCCTCAATCCCGTTCTTTAAGATGAAGCCAGCCTCTTTGGCGCAAGCACCTACGTCCACTGCAAAGCCGGCAAGTCCCGCTCCGTTACCGCCGTCATGGCCTACCTCATCCACGCCAACCACTGGACGCTCTCCCGTGCTTATGCCTTTGTCCTCGAGCGCCGCAAAGGCATCTCCCCCAATATCGGCTTCGTCTCCGAACTGATGACGTTTGAGGAGCAGGAGCTCGGCGGCAAGTCGGTCGGTGTCGTGCCTGTCAACCCCGCTCAGGCCGACATCGCGGCCGACCCACAGACCAACTACGCGTACGCCGCCCAGAGTCGGCGGCCAGGTCATGCCCGAGAGAGCTTGCCGCCCATGTTCACGGTCCAGGACCCGGACGAGACTGGTGGAGACGCCGCGACGGGCCAGGATATGGAGATCAAGGATGAGGAGGGTCGTTATCGACACGTGCGCAGGGCCCCCGTCGATGAAAACACGCTACAACCGATGCGCAGGGTGAGCAAGGCCGGACTTGAGAGCGGACTTTGAGCATGTACGCTGTAGCTATACCTCGAAGATTTGAAAACTAGTCCTTTTTTGCACGCAGGCTCGTCTCACAATGAGTAGTGAGAAACCGAAATGGGGTCTAGTGAGCAGACTACCCTCACTCCAACACATGATGTTTAACAAGTCCGTTCGCAGTCCTCGTCGCTTCATATAATAGCTCTGATGACCCTCCGCTCTCTGCCAAGACGTCCGTCTCATCCATGCGTCTGAACATACCCTCGATATATCTAGCAGCCCCAGAGATGCGCAACACGTGCACAAGCCGCATGAACATTGGACTCGGGACAGGAAGCCTCCCCGGATCCGTCGTCGAGAATGTCACGCGTTTGGGGAGGGTACGACCGATGGAGGGATTGAACACCTCGACGTCATACGCGTTGGGCATGTCCTACAGTCGGTCGCGTGAAAACAATGCTACCGCACATACCGTCTGGGCGAAATACAATTCCAAGCTATGAAACACGGCATGCATCGACGGGTCCATCGTCACCACATTCTCCAGTCGATACATTGGATTCCCACTAGGCTGCGCCGATACATCCCCAAGACCAAATCACGAAAGAACTGCCCCGACAGATGCAGAGTCTTCCCGCTGAAAGAACCATCGACAAGAAACAATACCGTTCCAAAGAATGCACCGACGTTGGCGGCGATGTGACGCCTGGCGGAAGAATGTAGGCGCAATGAGCGTCTGCGAAGCGTACCACCTCTCCGGCTTCTTCTCTTGCCTTCAGCAGCTCGTCGAACACGGGGATGCCAAAAAGAGTGTATGTCATACGCCTTTGTCACGACGCACTGGAACTGATCCCTCTGGAGAGCCTGTTGATCGTAGTAAATCTGCTGTATGCGGCCAGCAGAAACGGCGGGCACGAACACGTTGCTTGGTCGTTGCATAGTTTGGCGGGGGTTCTTCCAGCGTACCCTCGACCTCTCCTGCCAGCTCGTCAACAGCAGGGTGAGACGAGATCACGGGCGTGTACCCTCGGTTTGCCATGACTGGGCCGATGATAGTAACGGATGTGCCATAGAACAAGCTTGGAGGACGTACGCACTCGAATGAAATTATATAGCACATGTCTCCCAAACTCAGCAGTGCCATGTGGTCATTCCGGCACTTTAAAATACCAATCAATGAACGAATCGGTGATATTCGAACCGGAGAAGTGGCGGAAGAGGTGGCCAAGTACTTGACAGTAGATCATCCGCCTGTTCAAGTTGGTGCCCGCGTCCTTTACCGAATTGTCGATGTCATTCTGAAGTGCAAGACAGGCGGCGTACGCCTCCTGAATTCGTTGGTAACGAGGACCGTGCTGCAGTTCATAAAGTGGTTCTAACGAAAGCGGCTCAGATCCAGACATCATAGGGCATGGCTCATTGATGGACTCATGAAATCCTCCACCCTCGACTTACGTCATCTGAATTGACCAACAGGCCCCAGTTCACCTTGGCGTTCAACCCGAGCCAGCCTGTGATCTCAGATGCACCAGGATAGTGTTCTTATGGAGCTTACACGCAGTAGTTGACATAAACATGTGAAAGAAACGAGCAGAAAGAATGCTGCAGTGTGTCGCCCCGTCCCAAGCTCAACAGATTGAGCGTGCATACGAAATGACCATAGCTAATCGACCATCGGACGATCCCCCCTCCCTCGTTTTGTTATCGTTTTTACCGCAAACGGCTGTCCCCAAAAGCATCAGTCATGCCAGACTCGTTTTACAGGGAGGGGGCAAGGGGCAGGCTGAAAGAGAGAAGCAGCTCACCGGGCTTCACGCTCACTCTCCAATAGCGCGAGAATGTCTTCTTCCCGAACGGGTCCCTTGACGTTCCGGATGATCGTGCGCGTCGTGTCGTCCATGAACTCGACGCGCACTTGGGTCACACCACCCCGCGATCCGGTGCGTCCCAGAACCTGGATGTGCGCAAAAACAGAGACACAGACACGTCGGTCAGCAACACAAAAGGTATCCAAAACAGACGAAGGGTAAGACCTTGATTACTTTTGCAAGTTTGACGGGGGCTTTTGATGAATCCTATTGAGCGAATAGGTCGGTGAAACGCATGATTAGTGACAAGTGACAATATGGGACGTACCATCTGAGTGGAGGATAGGATCTGTTGCGAACTGCACAAGCAGGTTGTGTGGATGTATGTGGCAAAACAAGATTAAGGTTCCATACAGCACTAAACTCCGCCGGAAACATCCGATCCCAACTAAGCTCCGAGTCAACAGTAGAGTGAGATCAAGTACAAGGCAAAAGGGCAGTGTTTTCCTATACATCGACGGACAATCAGGTTGTCCAGGGTATCCTATAGTCACTGGTTGACGTTAAGGAATAAAAAGAAAGAAAAAGTATCAATATCCAAACACTTACTCCTACGGCAATACATCTAATCATAAAATATACATCACAGTAGAATAAAAAAGTGGAAACAAACAGATAGCATGTACGAAGACACAACAGAACCAAAGGGAGTGCAGATAATTTCTTCTTGGGCACCATCAAATCATAACGCTTAGGAGAGCAGGACGGATCGTAGGAGGCATATGGCGGGCGAATTACTCTTCGAGTGTCACCGTCCGTCTGGATACTGCTTTTTGACGTACGCGTGACTCGGCGAACGCGCTCGGCGCGGAGAAGATAGCCTCCGCAAAGGCAAAGGCAACACCGACAGCAGCGTTGAGCATCCGCCACTGAGGTCCAATGATATCTATACCTTGGACAGTGGCGTCGAGAGCTGCGTACGGGTACACATAGTGTACGGCTAGACGCACAATGGACGCAGTAAGGGAGTCGAGGGGAAGTACGCGGGGAACGCGTGCGGAGGTAGCATTGGCCGGGTGGAACGAGATAACGAATCCCAAAACGGTAGGAATGACCAGTGTAGGTATCAGCCAATGCAAGAGAACACGCCAGAATGCGGGCGACTGGAAAGTTGCCAAGGGAGGATAGGGAACCGTAAAGATCCACTCCCCAACGGCAATGAACCGCGGAATGTGGAACTAGTGGAGAAGTCAACTATAAAGATAGGCACAGAGAATGTTGTACATACCTCCAAAAAGTTCCACGGAATAACTTGATATAAAATATAGAGTACCTCAAACAAAGCGGTGATGAGCGAGATGTGTAGAGAGTTTGAGAGTAACTGGCATGAAAGGCTAAGTGACACGGAAGTATGGCTACACATGGAACATACAGATCTGGAAGCCAGCAAATACACGCGAGCATGCTGTCCTGCACCGGTCTGTATCGTCTTGAGTGTAGTGTCAGCGAGTTCAAGGTGTTTCTTCGAGATGTCGCGGAGGATGCTGCGTGGAGTGGACGTGAACAGAAAACTGCGCTCCGGAAGTGGGGTCTGTGCGACAGGTACACTGGGTGCCTCTGTACGGACTTCCAGCTCTGGTGGCGAGATAGGAGCGTGCTTGAGCATCATGGACACCTCCTGAGCATCTGGCACTGGAGTGGCCTTGGGAGCAGCGATGCGACGTGAAGATCGAGTGGAAGGCGGCGTAGCCGCTTTCTTTTCCGACAACGTCTCCTCCGGTGAGTCCGAGATCGGTGACGAAGCAGGATTTCTACGCAGGAATGAATAACGCGGAGGGTGCGAGCATAAGGAGAAACGAACACATGGTGCACAACCTTCCGGCGCCTGGTATAAAGACCCGCGAATGTAGGATTTTCCTCGAATTCAGCTTGATTGTCATCAAGGTGTTTCCGGATTCGATGCTGGACATCATCTCTCGTGCCAGCGTCGCTGATATTGAGCGCCAGGGCAATCTCTCTCAGCTCTGCCTTCTTCTTCGTTTGCAATGAGCCAGAATACACGGCTATTTTCATCTTGGTCTTGTGGGCGATGGATGTGGTTCGGAAGAGGGTCAAGACTCAATATGTACTCAACCAACATCAACAAATCGCGTAGACACGTGGCACGTGACAAGCACCACATTCCACAGACCCCCGTGAGCAAGTTCCGGGGTCCGGACTTGCAATGAGAAGCCGATCATGCTTGTTATACTTGGGACTCTTATGATGCGGCTGGTAATGAGGCTGGGTTCGCTATTCTCACCACCCTCCTTCTTTCTCTTTGTCCTCCGGTAGGCTGTCCAAGCCAGCTGAGCTAGCATGCCTTCGATCGTTTACTTACTTTCGTTCCTCTGGCTTGCTGGTCAAGGTTGGTTCCTGTCCCAGACACTGTCATGCGTGCTAAGTTACTCCAGCGTTTGCGTTAAGTATCAATGTTGGCGGCACCCTTGGAAACGTGTCTGCAAGCGACTTCCTCAATGTTACTGACACTTATCTCCTGACCAACGTGAGTCCCATCCCCTTGGCAGTGCTTGCTCGATCAAACCAGGATCTAGTGTCAAACGCCGTGCGATAACGCAAACTTGATCATTAACGTAAGCGCCCTTTGGCCTGTACGGCAGTTGATCTCACGTCCGCCTAACGTATCTTCAGAATTGCGGCACCAACGATCAGTGTCTCTGCAGTACAACGACAGTCACCGCCATCACAAGCTGCCAGCAGTGCATGTTCGACACCCTGGTTGCCAACTTTGCCACGAGCACCGATCCCCGTGCAGGCTCTGCGCTAGCACTCACAGGTAAGCTGGCAACTTACATGATTGTGTGTGTTCCTCCATGCTCAGTTTGCCACCAAAGCTTACGCTACGGCATGTTCGGGCGTTAACGTCGCTATCCCGACCTCCCTCGTCGCCTTGACAACACCGCCAGGATGGGATGGTTCTTTTGAGGTTAAGCTCACCGCCGGGGAAACGGTGTTAACTGTAGCTGCTGCCACGCTCCTGGGAGGTGGCGCCCTGCTCCTCCTGTCCAACGTCTAGACTGGTCTAGATGACGGGTGGACTTGATCTGGTCGTAGCTCTACGATTCGGTCTATACGTACCTAGCAAATTGCATGTCCGGAAAAAGCAAATCGTGGCTGTGCCGCATGAAAATGATCCTCACGAGGGCAATTTGCAAACTACTTTCAAGTCTACTAGATTGAAGTGCTGACGTCAAGCTTGCTCTCAGCAGCTCTGCACCTAAACGACAACATTAGTCTTGCCAAGGACTTGAGTGCGCATTTTGCTGTCTACCCTTATTTCCATGCAAAATGCTTGCTCTTCGTTGGTCATATCACGCGCCACCCACCCTCTAGCGAACGCTTCGCATCGCCATGCGACGTTCATTGGTATCCGAAACTACTTCAAGAATCTCTCCAGACACGCTGGCCCTATGACGCATGTCTTGCATTCTCGGCCCCATCATGCACACAGTTTTTCCTCCTCTGTTGTTGGTCGCGCTTCCGCTGCAGCCAAGTACAAGGCATCTCAGTACGAACTCCCGCAAGACGAGTACTTTTCTGAAAATTCACCCCTCGCACCTTCCACTCGGTTTGACTGGAGACTGCGTGCCACATCGCGTTGTCACACTAGTCATGGGTCACTTGGAAAACCAGATGGCATGCTTGCCCACACGAAACGCGTCGTACCTCCATATACCCAAGTCCAGCCCGGCGAACCGCTATATGAGGAGATTCAGGCCTACCATGATCAGTGAGGTTATCTTTTCAAAGATGAACTGCGCCACTCAAGTGCTACAGTTTTCTGCCCCTCTTAGAGGCTGAACAAGCCGAGAGCGAAGCGGTGCTGCGCGATCGTTTGTCTAGCTGGTCGCTGTCCCGTCTTCGCGAAGAAGGGTACACCGTTACGGACCTGTCTGCGTTCTGGGTCGAAGCACCGCAATTTCGCAAGCCCATCGCGTGTTTCTCCCTCGGCCCTGGCATCATTCTGCCAGAGCATCGATTCCAGCGAGTATCCATGCAGTTCGGGCAGCTGGACGAATTGTACTTATTGCATTTCACTAGGAATGGGACTCAGGTTTTGCTGTCGCGCCTAGATCCTTTGCAAGAAGTCCCTTTGCGAGGAACCGTCCTTGCGAGCGATGCGACCCAACTTCGTGTCGTGTTTGACCAGGCGTTTGATCTCGACGGGCTATGGCGCCTTGACGTTGGGCGATCCAACATCATCTTTGAGCGGATGCGAGCAGCGATATTGCACTTTCATCACGATCCCGCCGTGCTGGACGCCAGTCAAACGCTTGACCGGCAGTTCGTCATGCAGGGTTCCCACCTTCGTGACGTGTTACTCCATTCGTTTTCCCCTACATCCACCTCGCTCCATCGGCCACTGCAGGCCCCGGATGACGTCGACTATGTCTCTCACGACACGCTGGAACACCAAAGCCGAGATATATCTGAGCTCCGTGGCGCGTTCAAGGACGACATGCGGATCCAAAGCTGGGCTCGGCGGTATGCGGGGGTAAACCCGATTGTGATGGACGGTGACCCGGTGTTGAACGGTTTGAATGCGACTCAGATTCGTGCTGTTGCGATGATGATCGGGGAGCGTATTTCCCTAGTTCAAGGTGTAAGCCTCATCTTCGATCTTGGCAAGATTCAATGTGTTTAATTGTCCTGACATTCTTAGCCTCCAGGGACGGGGAAGACGAAGACGATCGTAGAGGCTGTTCGACTACTCAAGGTAGGCCATGCCAGCTGACAGTGTTTGACGTGTCAGCAAATCTGAAGATCCATCTAGGCACACTTTGAGGTGCACCACCCAATTCTGGTCTGTGCATACACCAATGCGGCGGTTGACAACCTTGTGGAGGGCTTCGCCGAAGCTGGGTTGAAGCCCCTGCGCGTTGGCTTCCGTGGCAAGATCAAAGACAGTCTCACCACGTACACACTTGACTACCGGCTGGATCAGCATCCCCTCAAGGTGAATGTAGATAAGCTTCTGGAAGAGAAGAAAGATACAGAGAAGAAGTTGTTAGATTTGACCAAGAGAATCGCAGTCATACAGAGGGCTCCAACGAGTCGCGCTGCTGGGCGCCTCGACCAGATGCGAACGGCGCTCCTTGCCCGAGAGCGCCAGTCGATGGCTATCGCCGCCAAGTTGTACGCGATACATCAGCAAATGCTACGGGATATTACCGCAGACGCCGACGTGGTACGTGCTCGGTGTTCTATTTTTCCGTGCCGGCGTTGATATCGTGGAAGATATGCACTACGTGCATCACCTCGGCCAGTGCTGCGCTTAACGTACTCGATTTTCCAGTAGTTTTTCTTGACGAAGCATCTATGTCAACGGAGCCGGCATCGCTCATTCCATTGATGAAGGGTGTAGGTGTTTCACTTGAGTATTTTTGCCGAACTCCGACGTATGAGCGCTGTAGGCACAGCACGTTGCTCTCATCGGAGATCACAAACAACTTCCGCCTGTCATCGCGAGCCGCGAAGCGCAATTGAAGGGTCTTGGAACCAGTCTTTTTGAGAGATTGACTGAAGAAGGGGGTACTGCCTTTTTTTTTTCTTTTCCGTTAATGGTGTTGCTCATATTAGTCATTGTTGCTCAGTGGTACCGTCCATTATGTTGGATATCCAATACCGAATGCATCCGTCGATATCGCAGTTCCCATCGCTTGAATTCTATGATCTTTCCCTACGAGATGGGACTGTAGACAGTCTGGGAAATATCTCGCCAAAGCTCGTCCCTCCACTCTCCAGCCACCTGCCACTGGATTCATTGACGGGTCACAGGGGGCCTGTTGTCTTCTTGGATCATGGGGGTTCCGAAACTGCGAAGGATCGCAGCAGGGTGAATTGGAACGAAGCACACATTGTCTGCAGTGTCGTTGAGGATCTGTTATTGCAAAACGAGGTTCGTAAAAAGGCATTTGTCCGGGCGGAGCGTACTGATCGGAGGTCAAACTTTTGGGAAAAAGTATCTCTGTGGGGAAGACATTGGCATCATTGCACCTTACGTCGCACAAGTATCGCTACTGACACGCCTGCTTAACTCCGATGAGAAGTATCGGAAGCGGTTCTGTAGCACACTGGGCGAGCGCCGGAGACTGGAGCTCTCTAACGTCGAGATCAAGACAGTGGATGGGTTCGAGGGTCGGGAAAAAGAGGTGATCATTTTTTCCACCGTTCGCAACAATCCGACTGGGCAGATTGGATTTCTTGCGGATAGGCGGAGGCTCAACGTCGGACTCACACGGGCCAAGCGGGGGCTTTTCATTGTCGGGAGTCTCAGCACGCTGAAGGAGAGTAAGGTGACCAAGGGCCAAGTTGATGAGAGTGGATACCTGTCTACAACCCGCGGGAACAGGGTCGGGGGTGAAACATGGAGGCGATTCACTGACTATCTGGTGGCACAAGAGATGGTGCTGGAGCTAACGGGAGACCGATTGCAGAAGGCGCTGCATGGGGACATGGGTGGAGTGATGCGTTCTTCGCGTTATCAGATGGGAGTGTCTGACGGCCCTTACTTACATTCGTGAGTGTGTCATGTCGTGGGGTGGCTACGATTTGGACACGGATCCCTGTGCAGGTTGCAGTAATGTTTAACAAACGCCCCCCGCCCAGACAACCCTGCTCGTGGAATAGAGCTGAGTGCACGTAAAAGGCGAACGCAGTGATGTCCGATTTGACGCTGTTGACTAAACGGTATGACTAGGTACTAGGACGACAGTACGCATGGTGGCAAGTGCACATTTGTGGGTAGCATCATGATGAGTCCGTACTGGTGCCGCGACCGGCTGGAGGAGCAACACGTCAAGCCGGTTTCAAAGGCTCCGCGTCGGAGGGAAACATGATGTGTTTTTTTTTGTTTGGTTGCCAACGGGGCTGCGGGGCGGTGCAACAAAGCATCGGCAAGGACGTCTCATATACGTCATATTTACTTGTTGACGAATTAAACTCGACGGCCAAGGTGTTCGGCAGGAGGAGGTGGTGGGAGTATGTTTGGAAATTGGACACACTGCAAGCTCCGGTCTGCACGCATCGTTTCGCCATGCAAAGTGGGCAACTGTCTGAACCTTGATCCGGCCCTGAGGTTCTTTTGGCGGTGGGCGGATCGGGATATGCAGCTGCCTGGAGGTGGGTTCGAAATGAGATGGAATTAATGTTATGCCGCATGCGGAGTCCTCGGGATCGATGTTGTGCTGGTGGACGTGATTCGCCGAGGGGGCTTCGACGGGGGTCGATATCTGAGGTGGTATGTATCAGAGACTTCGATGCTGTCTTCTTCCGGCCGAATGGGGGAACGGGGACTGAATGGCGGAGTAGCGAGGAATGGTGGGCGGGCGACCCTGTACCGTAGTTGCGCGGGCCGGCGTTACGTATGGGCTCGCCCCCACGTGGCAGCGGAGGCCAGGCGGGGACATCCCTGCACGCGCCTGACAGTGTGAATCGCGCTGTCAGCTGCCTGCTCTGAATTCCTGTGCGTGACGGAACCTGGTTCCGTCATTCTTTCAGTGCTCAAAAACAGCCCGGCCATGTCGACGCCCTTACCTACCGCTCGCCTGCCCGAGTTGCGCCAGTCGACCCGCCCCAGCGTCCTCGCATTCCCTTTCCCGGTTACATTCGTCTTCTTCCTCCGCTGACGGATCTCCCATCAATATTCCACTGCAAATCGCCCCGTCCCTGCAACGCTACGCCTTGACAACCAACAAATGTCCTCCCCCGATCCCCACTCAAATACGCCCCTCCCCGATCCTGCACTCCACCACTCCCCCGACCCCCTCCCGATGATCACCGCCTCCCTCTTCGACCCCGCCCCCCGCTGGCCCCAGCTCCTCTCCGGCCGCGCATCGCCTGCTCTCGCGCCACATTCCGCAACCCTGGCCGTTCCCGCGTCAGCCTATGGCCGTGCAGGATCGCCTCTGGATCTGCCACCGTCCAACTCCATCCACGGCAACGGCCCCATTAGTGACCTTGGCGCCGCTGAGCATTCGTCCACGTACGCACCCTTCGTGCTGACGCGTTCCCGCGCCGTAAAGGCATGTTCCTCCGTTTCTGTTGGATGGTTCTGTGGCACAGCCAAGCTGATATGAGTTGCTCAAGGTACGCAAGCTTCCGAGCGCGACGTTTATCTCCCTCGGCGCCATTTTCGAGTCGCTTGGCGAATCCGTCCGTGTCCTCTCATTATACCCGCGTTTTGCCCCATTGACGTGCTCCCTACCTAGTCTGGCGTGTCCGTATGGACGCTCAAGGACCTTTCCGCGCTCGATCAGGTGTGGGTAGTTTTCAAAACCCATCATGATGTAAGTAATTCGCTTCTTCATCTTCGAACCGCCACTATCGGTGGTCAATTCGGGTCACAGCCCAGCCACGCGCCACGGTGATCTGGGCACTTTAGCGACGCGAACTACAGCCAGCGCAAACATGTCCGACAAAAGGGGTTTTATCCCATGAGTCAGATTTTTGAAATCAGGCACCCGTTTTTGGTCGCCGTATCGCCAACAGGAACCGAGACCTGCGTCCTAACCTCTCCGACGGAGAGTCCGCTATTTGTTTCTCCTCGGCGATCTTCATATTCTTATGATCAATATTTGTCGTCCTCACTATGGTTTCCTATTGACAGGCGTGTATATTTCTATCTCTCTCCCTCCCATCATTCTCCACATTCCCCGCCCTCGAGGTCGAGCTGGAACCGTTTGACAAACTTCGCCGCGTTGACGTGTTGTCCAGGGTGTGCCCGTTCCTTTGTTACCATACCCATTGACATGCCACTGACTCAGTCTCGTAGTTCCCTTCTCTCCCGGTCATCCAACCCGAGAGCAAGTCCCACAGGCTTCGCATGTCCATATCTACGCCAGATCTCCACAACCGTATTTATCATGGTCACCTTAACGCTGAAACACGAGTTCCTCCTTCCGCCCAAACCGATAAGTTTGTAATTTCGAGCAACCCTCCCAATCCGAGAACAACGTTCAGGGTAGGCGACTGGATGTCAGTATATCTTACTTTCAATTTGATTTTGACATGTCGGCCCGGCTCCATATTTCTTAGGGGGTGCCGATCGGCCCTCCCATATTTGTAACGCCCTTTTTGCAACAAATTGCTGAGTCCGTTTTTATTAGATGTAATTCTGTCACTTGTGCGGCTCACAACTTCGGGTGAGTCCTTGTTCTCTATCTCCCTTGCTTCGCCGCAGGAGCGGTCGGATACGTGGCCGCCACATGGATGATGGCACGTTTGGGTACCGGCATAGTTTGCCTAGCCCTGTTTCGTACTGGTCACCGGTGTTACCCATATTTACAAATTACTCCGCCCTCCTATTTGCACGGATGGGACTCATCCCTCTTTACTTCCTCCAACCATCCACACTTCTCTTGTTTCCTCGCTTGCATCCACGTCATGGTCCTGACCGATTCATTCCCTTGCATGATCCTACATAGGCGTAACCTGGCTTGCAGAGGCTGTGGTTGTCCTCGTGCGGAAAGTCAAGTCTCTTCAATGAACCGTCAAGCGCTAGGCCTTCCCTCTTCTCGTCTGCCCACCTCACCGCGATTCGCTGGCACCCCGGGAAATAATATGTACTATACGGGCACTCCGATACCAAGTTCCCCCAATTATGCTACCTCCCCTCACGGTTCACGATTGCCGCTCGTAGGCCAGCCAGCCACTGGGCCTAAGCCTGCGTCACCATCTCATCCCCTCCTAACTCCCTCTGGTCGTTCGTTCTCAGTCGGAGGCAAAGTACAGAACATATCAACCGACCCAGGCGCACCGTGTATCATGTATTGGCCAGACAATGAACCCTTCCCTGAGCAGGGGCAGATTCGCCCAAGCAATCTCTCTGGAATTCCTGTGAGTCCATTAAAATAGCCTGGCGTTAGTTCATTGCTCCATGGATGCCGCAGCAACCACCCATCCTGAACACGGGAAATCGTGGACCGATTGAGCATCAACCAGGCGATTGGATCTGCCAGAAGTGTAATTATCTGAACTGGAGACGGCGCAAGGTTTGCCAGACTTGCTACCCATGTGAGTGCCTGCTCTTCTCGTCCAGTCTAGCTATCTTCCTCATTGGATTTTCATCAGACGCTGAGGGTAACGGTGATTCCATCTCAGCTGCAGTGCAAACTGAGCGGATTAACCTGTTGACATCCCTTCTTGCCCAAAATCAACTGCCCATGGGAGCCACCCCTCCCTCTCTTGATATTCCAGGCAGGAATACAGCGACCCAGGCCTCGCACCAGCGCCCACCCGAGTCTGTTATGCCCTCGTCGAGGCTCAGTCGTTCTCAGGTGGACCTTCGTACCTCCCAGTACCTCGACTCTCAGTACATATACGAAACGTCGGGGCCTCATCGACATGGGTCGCACTCGTTCCCAAACATGCGAGATTTGGAAGACGCACTCCCCGGTGACGAGCCGGTTCCGCTCTTGCCGTCCTTCCTGCAAGACATCGTCCAGTCCCCCACTCTATCGCCTACTTCCACCTCTTCCGCGGATTTGTCCGTGGAGGAATACGAGGATAACAATACACCTTCTCCTCGTCCCGGTCGCGACCGAGTAGCGACTCGGGATGACTCGGTCTCTAACTTTGCTCTCGGCAACATTTGGAAGCTGAACGATGAGGAGACGACCAATATTGCCGGCATTGCTCTGCCCCATCATGGCGACCTTGTGGGGAGCAGGAAGAACAGCCAGGAAATTTTACGGCGTCAATCACCCTGATGTAAGCTGAGAAACTCTTTAGCACGTCATTAGTCTTGACTCATGGTTGGCGCAGCATTACCCTCTCCACACAGCAATGCAGGGTCTTGGTCTGCAATCATTTTTCCGATACAGGACTTGTCCAGTTTTCTCCGCGGAAAGTATTTAGATTATTATTATTCGCCGTCTCTGCCGACGGACTCATGGACTGTTTGGAGCTATTGGGGATCACAATGTTGTCTCTCTCAAGTATAGGATCTCTCAGGGTATACTGCATTTCACCACATGTTTATCTTGCTCATTTATGTTATTTTGGAACATATATATTAGTGTACCTATCGTAGTACAGTTGACAAAACAGATGCTGGTGTGTAGGTACTGCTCAATAGGATCATTGTTGCGATCAATAGTGATGATTCCTCAATCTTTGCCCTGCAAGCCACAATTAGAAGTTCGCATCCATAATCTCCGACTTGCAGCATGATCATGAGCCTCTTCATGGTACCATGAGTTTCACCACTCCGGTCACTGTTCGAGCCTACGCTGATGCACCCTCTGCCGCTGTCAGATTTCTGTCTCGCCAAACAACGCCCTCATCTGAACCGCAGGTTCCCGAATCTACTCTGCTTCGCTCTATCCGAGGGGCTCTGAGAGGCTCCACATCCGATGCCATCAACACCGTCAACGCACCACTGTACGACGATGGATGCGACTCGTGGGCAGAGCAAGAGCTCGCATGGAACGATCGCTGTGTGGTCCTCAGCCATGGCGGCGTCATCCAGCGAAAATGGGATTTCTCCGACGAAGATCAGACGATCCAGTTTGCATGCATAGGGCGGTTCGCGTACAGTATACAGACCACCGGGAACACGCACGGGAGCGCGCATTACAACTCCAAACCCAGCGAGGAGCAACAGCAACAGCAGGCGGGCTCGTCGACGCCGTCTGTCTTTGGGCCATTCAAAGCCGTCCAGGAAGAGCGGCAGAAAAGCAAGCACGCGCAGTCGGACGTCCCGGCAGTGTTCGTGTTCCTGCGCAGCATTGGCAAGGTCTACCTCATCAACGGGATCGATTACACATTCTCGCTGCCCTTTCTCGTCCGCAAGGCTTGGCCGCTCCATCCCCATGGGGTCATGATACAGCGCCTCCTTGATCCGCTCGAAATTGACGACTCACACGCAACGGGAGACGCGCCGCTCCCGACCACGTTCACAATCACGAACGCGTTCGCGGAACCTGCTGCCGTGGGCGTCACTGCCGGCATCATTGGTGGTTTTCCCGGCCTTCCGACCCGTCTGCTGGACGAAGAAGAGGGCGACACGCGATCTCCTGCTGTCGTGCCTGCTGTGGAAGAGGCCCTTTGGGTATCCCGGAAACCGTTCACCATCGACGACATTCTCATCACATTCAATGCGGAGCGCCGCGAGCTCTCCGTCTGGCGCTACATCTATCAGCCCGGTCGGCGCACCACCCAGCCCTCGCGTTTTGATCTCAGTTTTAATCTCGATCGGATGGCACTCGGAAGCGAGGGCGGGTCAGAGGTGCTCGCGAGCGCCGCGGAACATGGCCGAATGAATGCCATGTTCTGGGCGCAGCGGCTCATCACGCATTCGTACCCTGGTGTGCCGTAAGTGCCTACGCGCTCGGCTGACTTAGTCGGCTGACGCAGCTCGCTTTGGTTAAAGGCAGAAATCGCTATCTCAAATGTCGGCAGCACTCTTTGACCAGCGTTTTGATGGTACGCATGATCATTCACTGCTCGCCATCTGCATCCCAGGCGCCCCAACGTCGGTCTTCTTGCTCGGTGTGGTCGAAGCTAAGCGGACGGTGTCGTGTTGCTATCTGTCCACCATTGACGCGGTGTCTGTTGCTCCCGTGGGTGCTACTCGCAGAGAGATCTGGGACTTGTTAGCGGTCAAAGCGGATGGGACGTTGGCCATTTTCACCCATGGGCTGCAACAATTACCGGTCGTCTTGAAAACTACTGAGGAAGCGGGCGGTGCAGGTGAAAGTGATGCTCTTGTTCCTCTAACGGATGTCACATCCATAAAATCAGCATGTGTATCATCTGTTACCGTGCGGTGTGCCGGGGGACAGGCTTATCGTGGCAAATTCGACATGCTTCCCCGTGATCGCCTCGTCTACCAGGCGTTGCAATCTCTTTCTCTGATCTTGCCAACAAAAGAAGCATTTATGATGCACATGGAGTTTATCCGAACGTGGTCTTTTCAGAATTTCTGCTGTTCTCCGAAACTGGAGTTTTATGCGTTGACGTACGCGCTGACCAGGGTTTTGGATCTCTCGTTGTCTTTTCCGGCGAGCCGTCATACGTCGCAGCTGACGGACTGGGAACAGCTCTTCGCACTCAGTACCGATGTGCGGAATTTCCAAGATGATCCGGCATTGCAACACCTCTCTCTTCCTGCTCATCTCAGAAGTCGGTCCTTCACTTTAACCGCGGTGAAACCGAACATCCTGCTGGCGCCCGTGCTCTATGCCCTCCATATGCTTGCCGAGGATCTTCGACTTGTCGTTCACAGGCATGATTCCCTCATGTTACTCGTGCCATTGGTTTGTCAGATTGCCCACATCATAAGGCCAGAGTGGGCAGATTACTGGAAGCGGCTATGTCCCAATGTTCTGTCTCCTTGGCCTTCGCCTTTGACGACGAGTATGTTGCGTGCATTCCTGTTACCAGTCAAGGCTAAATCCTTCTTCCAGGAGTCGAGATGCTCGATGACCGCATACCAGTGTGGCCACCAGACATGACTTCTGTTCTGTATGGCAGAATCAGTAACCCCGAGTGGCGGTTCCCAGTATACGAGACCGCATGCTTAGCCGCCATGTTTGATATCCAGCCCTCTTACGCGTTTGGCAAAGTCGAACCACTGGGCGCCCTCCAGCGCCTCACTTCGGCATACTTTTGTCTTTCGGATAATTCAATCCCGTCCGCGCAGAAACGTGCAGAACTGACCGTCGAGACGCTTGTACGCATGTGGGGCACAGCAAAGACAGGACACCTGTTCCTGGATAGCCTACCTTTGGGGATAGCTGCCCCTCTTCGTGAAGCCATTCGAACCTGCCAATTGTCCCCCCCGTCCCATTGGCAACCGGAGCACTACGAACTGATCGGCCGACGAGATCTCGCTTTCAGCGTTGCGATGGTACAACCGGTGGTCTCCCAACAGGGCGTTTACCAGTCCGCCGAGACTTACATGGTATCTTTTCCCTCCTTTACGTATTTCATGTGAATTAGCTGAGCCTGCGACCAGACATGCCATCGTCGAGCCACCATTAGTTCATTGGTCGAACAAGCGAAAACTGCCAGTGCAGGCGAAGTGGATGCACTGTCTGGTGTAGAACTCGGCCTGACATCGTTTGCAAGTATACGATTTGGTCAGGATCGCCGGCTGGAGGAAGTGGCACGCATGCTGTGTTCGTCAACAATCCCGTCCGTCCGGCTCATCGAGCGGCCAGAGTTGAAGTGAGTCGTGGTAGCTTTCCGCAGAATGCTATCATCAACTAGTCATCGTCATTTCAGTGAGCACGACCAAGCGAAAGAGCAACAGCACCAGGTAGTACGGATTGCAGAGAGGACGTTGGCCTTACCTTACGGCAGGGCCTTGTTCACCTTTGGCTCTGTACTAACTGTCACCCGTGAAGCATACGTCATCCCCAAACTGGAGTATCAAATCAGGATCCAGCCTTCCAACGCCATTACTGGGCCTGAGCCTGGAAAGATTCCGCTCGAGTGCACTAATTGGGGCGAGTTTCACAATGGCGTCGCTGCGGGCTTGCGTATTGCGCCTTGGGCACGCGGCGTGGAGAGTTCCTGGATTGCCTTCAACAAGCCTTCCGAGCTGACGCCAGAACACGCCGGATTCTTGTACGGACTCGGGCTGACAGGCCATCTCAAGGGTATGCTAACCTGGCACACGTTTGGATATCTCACGCCCAAACACGACCTGACCTCCATCGGCGTCCTCCTTGGTCTCTCTGCAGCCAACGTCGGGTCTGGAAATATGCACGTTACGAAATTACTGGCTGTTCACACGCCTGCGTTACTTCCTATGCCGACGGTGGACCTTAATGTCTCTCTCATGACACAGGCGGCTGGGCTCTCCGGGGTCGGTCTGCTCTACTTGGGCAGCAAGGACCGCCGAATGGCCGAAGTATGTCTCCACCAAATTAGCCGCAAGGACCTCGTTCAGCCCGATCTAAGCAACGAGCACAGAGAGGCGTACACATACTCTGCCGCGCTTGCCTTTGGGATGATCATGCTCGGGAAAGGCTCGCCCATCCCAGCCGACGTAGCTTGCCTCCATCGATTGCGCGAGCTCATTCATGGCGAACGTAAAACCTCCCTTAGCGGGCGTCACAGATCCACGTTTGATATCAACATCACGTCGCCAGCCGCGACGATTGCACTGGGCCTCATGTATCTCAAAACGGAGCAAAAAGATGTGGCGGACATTCTTGAGCTCCCGAGCACCATCATCGAGTTAAATCAGATACAACCGAGTTTTCTCGTCATGCGCGCCATCGCCCGGTCCCTCATCATGTGGAATTCGATTGGAGCGACAGCCGACTGGCTGATGTCCCAGATTCCGGGGCCGATTATGATGGCCATGCAAGACCATATTGCAAATAAGCAGCGCGCGGACGATGCCATCGAGCTCGCCTACTTCAACATCATTGCTGGTCTCTGCTTTGCGGTTGGACTTAAATATGCCGGTACGGCGCGCCATGAAGCGTACGTCATGCTCTCAAATTACTTCGATGTGTGCAGTCGTTTTGTTGCAACGAGCGGTAAGTCTATTGACTGATATTTTCGATGACTATGTAACACGGCATTTTTAGGAGCGTCCTTTGACCACAAGATCAAGCGTTCAGCTGTACGAGAAGGTCTCAACCTCATTTCAATCGCATTGTGCATGGTCATGGCGGGCACGGGAGAGATCTCGTGTTTGAGGCGACTCAGGTACGCGTTTGGGATGTATCACCAAGCGTTTAGATATGGCGTGCATGTGGCGACGCATTTGTCGCTTGGTTTGCTGTTCCTTGGGGCTGGGCGTTTCACATTGGGTACTTCTGATGCGGCCATTGCGTGCATGGTCGCTGCCTTCTTCCCCCGTTTCCACCACGTTTCGTCAGACAACAAGAGTTACCTTCAGGCACTGCGACACCTCTGGGTACTCGCAGTAGAACCCCGCTGCCTCATTGCGCGGGATGTCACGACGCGGGAAGCAGTCTACCTCCCTGTCAAGATCGCGACAAAGGAAGGGAACGAGAAGGGCGTCACTCAGCTCATCTCTCCCACTCTCATTCCCGACTTTGGGAAGCTCACGTCCATCCGGATCGATACGCCGCGTTACTGGCCCTTCTTTGTGGACTTTGAGAACGTACCCGAACACAAAATGAGTTTTCTGAGGAATCAGACGCTCTATGTCAAACGTCGGACGGCGTTTCTCAGTTACACCGAGGATCCCAGAGGCAGTAGGAGTCTATTCGTTCGTTCTGGTTCTTCTGCCGGCGACGCTGCCACGCTCGATTTCCCGCAGTTGACGGACGCCAAGGCTCATCCCGCGAGTGACTTGACGCATTTCATCTCTTCGTTTTCCAATGACACGATCTTCCTCGCCTTCGCGGATTATTTCTCGCGCAATGACGGCGAAACGGTCGAGGAGAGGACATTCCACGCGTATTGCCACGCGGTCCTACTCGACAGCATTCTGCAGGACAAAACAGAGACACTGCAGTCGCATCTGACGCTATATCAGTACCGCACGCAGCCGCAATCAACGTCTCATTTCCACCTTCGCCTGCAAGACCTTCGGTTCGCGGTGGACTTTTACAGCAAGGTGTTCGACCGGCGGTTCAGTGGGCGCACGGAAAACAACCCCCGCCCACCGCTCATACGCGAAAATACGGTCTCCGGTGCGCTCCAGGCACTTGACGAGCGTCTTTCCAAGGTACAAAATCACCCAACGTTCGTGAGGGCGCTCGGCCGGTACGCTCGCGGTGAGCCCGTCTTCGACGTGCCGGAGCCGTTGGGTCTAGAAACTAGTACAATCACGATCACTGCGGCCTCGGCAACCGGCAAGTCTTTGTCTGCGGTTCAAGTGTCCCGCTGGCTCGCGTGGTACTTAATGCGGCACGGTGTGCCATCAGCGTCGTTGCTAGTAATTCTGCGTCAATTGGCGCGGGAGGCTCACGCGCATAGCACTACGCGTCCACCCCCAGAAGGGACTGCGGACGTCGGTGCACTCGATGTGGGGATTAAAGAGGTGCTGCGGGGTACAGGGACAAAGATGATTAATGCATTTGGGTCGGGATGGTCTGGGGCGTCGTTGGAACAAATAGTGGGAGCGTGGCAGGGGATGGCTTAGGTCCTCTGAGTCAATGAATGCCCAACTTTATGGTGACTGAGCATCGTGGTGCATGTTCAAAGCCCAAACACGGACTTAAGCTGCTAACCGTCAAGCTTTTCACAATCCTAGCGGAATGTATCACAACCTTGCGCCCCACCATCTCCATCTTACCACTGCCAATTTAATGTGACATCCGACATGCCAGTGGATCATACGAGAGCTGGCGATGTGTAACTTTGCGAAGTGTGGGAGGTGGATTCGGACGGAAGCAGTTGTCATGTGTGCAGCCACTTCAATGACTGGGAACAGACGTGCCAGGGTGATATACTGTATATATCGATAGTGCTTGTGTGGCGCAACAGGAGAGTATACCGGGGAACGTCACCACCCTCTCATTTCGGGTTAAAGTTGAACGTTCCGGACAGTGTCGTTTATTTTTTCCTCGACGTGACGCCGCCCAGGGCAACTCGCCCTTAGTAGGGA
The DNA here is from genome assembly GCA_038089115.1 of Fistulinella cinereoalba. NCBI lineage: Eukaryota > Fungi > Basidiomycota > Agaricomycetes > Boletales > Boletaceae > Fistulinella > Fistulinella cinereoalba. The sequence goes on along the minus strand of JBBPKG010000291.1, from coordinate 11,215 downwards.
GAGTGAAGAGACGACGCGCGTTCTCGTACTGCGATTGATGGTTCACTGTCTAGGGTGGAAAGGGCACTATCAATGGTTCAAGGTTATCTCGCTTCCAATGCATTGCGGGAGTGTGCCAGATGCATATATGGACACTGATATGTGAGGCAGAGTCAATGAGGGGGTGAACCCACAGAGTTCCGGCCCGGGACAGCCCTTGGACTGGCTTGTGGGGGCGGACCCGTCCATGAACATGCATGTGGCGTCGAACGCCGTCACCGAAAAAAGACTTAGAGTGGCACTGGCTGAGTGGCGAAGGCTTTGGCTGGTGATGGAGAGCCTGCCAAGGCGGGTTGACGAAACCAAAAGATCTTAGATGCTCCAAAGATCGGCCTGCACTAGCTGATGGTGGTGGATCGGAAGTAAGAACACGCCACCGCTCGGGCCTGCAGGCTTCGCATAGCCTTCGGCGTCACCCTGCTCGATCGTTTCTCGTCTTCCAAACGTCGTCGTATTTTCGAACACCGTTGATTGCACTTGGTCGTATGGCCCACCGGCGGCGGGGCCACTGCCGTGACAGTGCTGTGCTGTATGGACATGGCCTGAGTTATGTTTTTTCCCTGTCACAATTCGTTTCTTACTAAGGGGGCGGCCCAGTACGACAGTCATACATAGCCAAGGCAACCTGACAAGAAGTTGATCTAGATCACAGAGCAAAGTCAGATTTCTGACTGGCAAATCGGGGCGTCCCAGGGCAACTTCTTATCACTACATATTAGACCATCATGCATGGCGATATCAGTCACAGTCCAACGCTTCCGTACATTACGCTCAAGGCAACCCTTTATCACACGAGCCGGTTAAGTTTGCGTGTACGCGAACCGGAATTAACATCAGAGTCACAGAAAGGTCAGCCGCATTACGGTGTCGCCCGAGCGGGTCAACCTGGCCCTTCACTGACAGATTAAGGATACCGGCGACAGAACTAACGTACGGTCGTCTCCAAGTCGACGAGCGCCTCGCGGCGTTGATGCCGTACTAGAACCTCGAGCCTTGGTCCGTCTTCCCATCTCAGCTAATGCTAGGAGTACTTTTCACGACCCACACTACAACTTTGCTGATTCAGTCCAGGTAATAACATGATTTTACAATGTTTCATAAATCCTTTGATTTCGGCTTTCAGAGGTATGTAGAAGCACGTCGGTTCAACAGCTCTGGTAAAAAAATACTAACTCTAGGTCTATTTCAATTTTCTCACTTTAAGTAATAGCGCTTCCGACGTCGTCCATGAGAGCATGCAGCCTGGCCTGGACCCGACTGCCAAAATGGCTATGCTACATGTCTTTGGCTTTTTGTTAGCGGGTGCGGCGGGTGGCATGATGAGTAACTATGGTGAGTACGCAGGCACAGCCTTTCTAGTTTGCACATTCAGGTTACCGCCGCTTACCGGTGGGTCCGGTCTCCCTCTGTGTGGCGGGCCTCGTGTCCATAGGGGAGTAGGCTGTGCTGTGGAACCGTGAGTTCTCAAACACGTTTACCGGCCATGGAAGCTATCGGAATTATTCTTCGAGTAGGCCCTGACACATAGTCGTCATTCCGCCCCGAGGCCTCTTGTCCCGCGGGAAAATTTGCTGAGAGCGAAAAGCTTGATGGCCATGGCTAAATCGCTGAATGGCGATGGGGGCGATGCCCACAACGTTGACCTTAGCATGTCATCTTCCTCCTGTTACGATTGGGCACATCCTCCGCCGATACCTTATAACACCCCTTTCGGCCCCGCCTGCTGTGGCAATGTGAACTCGGAATCGCAAGGAAGGTCTGATCTGTCGTCAGTCCATTTATATCATTGCTGTACTTCCACAGTGAGTCCCGGTAACTAGCAACGGGGGACGTAAAGTGGTTCGATCAACCACAAGTAGTGGGGAATGGCCCATCAAGGTCATACTAATGGGCTCACTTTCCTAGGGTTCTCTCGTAACAACGCTCAAAACTCCGGTTGCCACACACTGCGATTTACTCTGTGTGCCTCTGGCCAAGTTCAATCAAACGTATAAAACTCGGCGCTCCTACTGCTGTTCCGCACATCTTCATCCGCCTATCGCGTGCTAAACCACCATGTCATTCCCTCACGAAGATAATAATCCTAATTACAGAAGGTATGCATGCCCATACAGTCATACCTCGTCCTAGCGATATTGACTTATGGCAGCCTTCCGCCCCACGCTCTTTACTATCGCTCTTCTGTTTATCCAACGATCCCCTGCACACAGCCAAATCTTCACGCTCCTTTTAGTTCTCCAGAAATGTTTTCTCCTAATAATGGGGAATGTATGCTTGTTGTCCCCTTTCTCGACCAAGTGCACGAATATCAAGTGGGTGAGATGACGCCAGCGGTCTACCTTACCCACAGTTCGTTTTTGGTCCAATCCAAGTACTTTTTTACATTGACTCATGAGATCCTCTAGGTCCACCTGAGCCTGAACCAACGAGCACGATTCAGACCCAGGCAACCACTCATGTTCATCCAGCATCTTCCGCTTTTCAGGGCGCCTACCCCGTGACGACACATTCGGCTCCGACGTCGGGTCCTCTTACCACTGATGTGGCGCATGGTGACACTTGTCAATGCATCACTGGGGCCGGAACGCTTTGTAATGCCGTGGTGGGGAAAAGCACACGATGCGTCCGCGAGCACCTCAAGCACGACCACGATCTCAACGGCGCTGCAAAGGATGTGGTCCGGTGCCCGTGGGTAGGATGCAGAAAGATGCTCCAACGGGAAAATATACCGCGGCACATCGTTAGCATTCATTTCCGAGTCAGAGTGAACTGCATCAAATGTGGCGTATCTCTTTGTCGCCCCGACGTCCAGCACACTCATGCAAAAGTATGCCCGGAAATGAGGCGTCGGGCCAGGGCTTCCGGGCTCGGTTCGGCCTTGTCAACGGCGCGAATCTGATGCTTCAAACCAGGCAAACGTGTCCTGAAAAGTTTATGTTTATCACATACTATCGACCAGCTAATGAATTCTTTTGCCATTCGCCTTAATCTGCTTTCTACCACGTACTGCAAACGACCATTTTGGTTCAGATTATACACACAACTTACTAATTCTAGGGCTTTTTCGAGTAGAGAAGTGTTTTTGTCGGCCAGTATGATCTAGTACTAGTTGTGTCAGAGTAATTATTTCGCGAATATTGAGTTTGCGATCACCTTGCTGAGTGCGAAACATTACATGCCAGTGGTAGATCAACGGGGCCTCGTCACTGCTTGAGATTTCCGTCAGCGCTTCAATTATTCACCCTGGAGTCGTGCAGGTTGCTAGACTATGCTTAGTCTCCAACGATGGATATTTCAAACCAAGTGGACAACAAAATGGGCATATTCTACAAGCTTCAGCAGCACTCTGACGCCTGTAATACGTTAGCTCTATGTTTTACAAGATATTTTCATGGTAGTATCCAACTATAATGTAAAAGCATATAAGCACAAAGAATGCGACAGAGATCAGTTGCATCAAGAAGAAAATCCACCATTATCAGATCAAGGAGTGGGAGGGTTCACACGTTGGAAACCAGCAGGTCTCTGGAAACCCTGCTCGATCAGGTAAGTGCGACGCTGGCCTACGGCCTCATTCAGCTTGTCGAGCATCCCGATCGTCACCTCCCAGTTGACGCATGCATCAGTGATGCTGATGCCATGCTTGAGGCCCTGAGGCCCTTCGGAGGGCACATCCTGACGGCCAGCATTTATGTTGGACTCTACCATGACACCTGTGATTGTCCTGTCACCCGCAGCAAGCTGCGAGCAGATATCGTCGATGACTTTGGGTTGGTTGTTGTGGTTCTTTTGCGAGTTACCGTCTGGTGATGAGATTAGTTCCAATGGAATTATTAGATGGGAGAGAGGACATACGACTGCAGTCGATCATGATGCTCGGGTGGTATTTTGGACGGGACTTTTCGATGGATCTCGCGGCCGCAGTGACATGTTCGGATGCAAAGTTCGGGCCCTTGGTTCCGCCACGGAGAATGACGTGCACATCCTGGTTTCCCCGTGTCTTGACGATGGCAGCCAGACCATGCTCGGTCACACCCATGAACGCATGGGGGTTGGACGCTGAACGCATTGCATCAACAGCTACGGTGACACTGATACAAGGAATGCGTGGTAAGAATGTCAAAGTGTAGATATCATAAGCGGTGATTTTACCTGCCATCAGTGCCATTCTTGAAGCCGATGGGGAAGGAAACACCAGAAGCGAGTTCTCGATGAAGTTGAGACTCGGTTGTCCGGGCGCCGATGGCACCCCAGGAAATGACTACAAGGTGAGAATGAGTTGATAGTCGGCTAAAGCGGACCACCACGTACGATCAGCAATGTACTGGGGGGAGATCGTATCGAGGAGCTCCGAACCGACAGGTACACCGAGGTCGGTCAGGTCGCAGAGGAGCTGTCTTGCAGTCCGAAGGCCCTTGTTGATCTGGAAGGATCCATCGATATCCTGAAGAGGTGGGACACGATCAGCGGGGGAGGGTTCATGGTCTGCAAGGCACTACGGACATACCGGATCATTGATCAATCCTTTCCAGCCAACGGTCGTTCTCGGCTTCTGGAAAGGAAATCAGCCCGAAAAGTGCGGTGGGATGGCATGTGACCATACTTCGCTGTCGATGGGAAACAAGTCATAGGTTAATGAGACAGGCACGAACTGACGAATGAGAATGATGACTCACAAATAAGCGCGCATCACGATGAGCAGGTTTTTCCAGACTGGTATTTTAGCTTTGAGGAGCTTTGCATACTCGATGGCCTGCTCGGGCGAGTGGATGGAACAGGGACCAACGATGACCAGCACACGGTCATCCTGACCGGCGAGGACACGCGCCGCGTTGTAGCGGGCCGAGGCTATAGTGAGCTGAGATGCCTCAGTGGGCGTGATCTCATGTCTAAGGAGAGCGGGTTGCACGAGGGGGTCATACTGGAGACAACATCGTGAGCGATGATCGAGGAAACACGTAGCACGGGCATCGGAGACGTACGCCGATGACACGTCTGTCCTGCATGTATTCCTGGAGCTTCACATTGTCCTCGGGGAAGGGGGTGATGGGGTGCGGGGACGGCATGTCTGGGGGTGGGTGTGAGAAGGAGTGGGAGGGGATGGGGATGGACGGGGGACTGGGACGCCTGATCATTTTATACGGTTCGAGTAGGTGGAGAAATAAGAACTATAGCCTTGCTTTTTTGGGAAGGAAGAGCCTGAGGCGAGTTTGATGGAGACCGCCACGCTCAGCAAAGTGACCGTTGCGCTGAATCCAGTGCCCGGCTTTTGCGTGAAATCACGCGCGGCCAACGACGCGCTCGTTCACCTCGCAGCGCCCGATGGCCCCGGAAGTGCCCTCCAGGTCGAAAAGGGGCTGAAGGTGTTTGTCAACCTCGCCTGGGACTCGAACGTGCCTCCTCCGCCTCCGGCTAGCGACGATGTGATACACCGCGCGATGCACGGCCTCGACATTGACGATTCCGGTCCAGAGGCGTGGTTCGTCCCCATCGTCCTTTCTGACGCGCGCAAGGATTCTGACAAAGGTCAGTGGTGCTACCCGCACTGCGTCGGCGTCTCTGCGATGTCACCATCCGCTTCCGGCTGACTTTGTCCACCAGCCGGACAGCCAGCGATCGTCTTCGACTGCGTTCTAAACCCATCCGTCAAATCTCGCGTTCTCAAAGATGCCGGCTTCAAAAGCTTCATCATCGGTATTCATCCTCGTACCGCGCCGTTCTCTGCCTCCGATCTCACCGCCTGCTCCACGTAGAACTCGTCTTTCAACGTATCGAAGCACAAACCACATTGGTCCTGTCTCGCCAGATTGGCACACCCAACATCGCCTCTAAGGGTACCCCCCAAGCCCGTCGTGTCCTTGTACCGACAACATTGTATCCACCTGAACATCCTCATCGCCGAGCATCTCCGGCCCTGATTCAAGACGTTCCTGAGCGTTCTATCGGCGCGTCTAGCAAGGCACTGCCCAAGGGCATCCTTAAGACCACCTCGGCGTCTATGCACACACCTCGGATTCCTGTATGGGGGTGGACGCAGCAAGGTTCGCGCATCCGCATTATCTTCGACGTGCCTGGCATTGTAAGCACCCGTCATTGCATTCCGTGCAATTAACAATTGCCATAAACACAGACACCCGCAGGCATTTCCGAGTCTACACTCGATGTCGAGTCGAGACGCATTATTCTACACGTCCCTGCGCTGTACGAACTTGACATTAACCTGGATGCCTCTGATGCTGAGCTCACATCCATTTTCGGCAAGAGCAATACTGCCAGTGAAGCGCTGAAGCTAAAACGCATGCGCAACTTGGACGTTGATAGTGCCAAGGCGGAGTGGCGCATCGGCGATAGTGCTATCGTGCTGTGGGCCTAACTATCGGTACGTTGCTTCCGAAGTCCCTAAAAAGCCAAGTTTCCTACCACTATGAATTGGAGGCAGTGATGTTCGGCGCTTCGAGCTGTTCAAATCCCAACGGCAATCATAGCAGTGGGAAGTAGAATAGCGCACGAAGTCATTCGTTCACTGCGACCCATACTGTAGACTATTAGCCACCGTCAGTGCCTCCTTGTGTCAGGCCACAATTACGTCGCATTGGGAAGAAGCAGGGCAGAACATGAAACACAACGTGGCCTTGGCATCTTGGTTGCTGGTACTGTACATTGTCCTTCCTTTTGTCAATCCGGTGGCATCGCAGGCCACTGATACCATTGTACGATGGCTGTATCCGGGAAGCCACGGTAAAATGTTGAGCCGGTATATGTCCAACTTTCACCATTTGGTTTGGTCGGATGTGTAGGTGGCATGGCGTAAGTTAGCTCATGCCGTCCTGTAAAACACTCGCGTTTGTAGGTACACGAAGTGTAGCTCCTGAGGAGCCATGGGAGCAGTGTATCTCTCTTCCTGAGATGACCGCCTACGCGGCAGGCTAGCTCCAGCCCGTGGTTAGAAAATGGCCTCGACCGAGCTACACACGCACACGTTCCGGATGTCGAGCCGAAATGGTTCTAACAATTGCTTGGGAAGGACTCCGAACCTCGTGTTCACCTGCGATTAGCCCTCTTCGTTCTGGGGGTTTCCCCATCAAACATCGATTGATTGAACTTGATGGAGGCTGCCAAGGCCACAATAACAAGAACTATCCGTCGCGGAATACTGCTCCTGCCAAGAGCAAAGACACTTGAACTCAATTCCCACGCGTCTTCCCGGATCCAAACGATGGAACGTTGTGAGGTAGCCTTGTTTCTGCCTTGGTCCTTGGCTGTCTGGCCCGGCATCAACATCCGCGTTGCGATGGGCAGCTTGGCGTCTGCTCCAATCTATTTAGACAATCCGAGGTTGGCCGAGGCCGACATAATTCGTATGCCGTCTTGGTCGTAAATGCGCCGTGAAAAGAAACGTAGATCAAGGTCAAGAGATGTATTTGGTGCAGGGGCAGCGGAAAATAGGATTACCACGGGTGTCGGAAAGCTTAACAATACGGATAAAACGCCGACATCGCCACTCTATTACGGGGAGTCAGATCTTCATAAAAGAGTCTATCATCCGTGTCATGTCTGTAACGACAGTATGAGCCCGGAGCAACCGTGCTTCTGGATGAGCGCGCGATACCTTCGTAAGATTCTTTCAGCTGTTTGATCCCTTCGAGTTGACCTTCCTCGAGGTTGTGTGTCAGTTCGACCGTTTCCTGGTGTTTTCTGACGGACAGTGCCTAGGCAGACGCAAATAAGCGTCACAAATCGACAAAGCAGAAGAGTATAAACCACAAGAGTTTTCTGGGCTTCAACAATCTTGACAAGGGCTTCCCGCTTCTTGTTTTCGATAGCTGCGTAATCAGACAGAAACTTCTGGTACGTTTCTTCCCTAGCCGCAACGATTAGGGGATGGCACCGACGCATATATACACACCCCCTTACATTTCTGACATGATCCTTTCCACCTCGCCTTGTTTCCGATCGACCTGTTAGAGACAATCCAATTAAATACAACAAGAAGCGAGGAATGAGATGTACGAACATGTTCATTGAGCTCAGTCTGGGCCACTTTTAAAAATTTGCGCTCCTTTTCCTTTCGTTGCTTCAGCCACGTCACTATGAAGTGATTGGCGGTGATACATCATGTATGCGTACGCATATAAGTAAGTCAAGACTTGGAAGGTGACAAGAAGCCTGAGCACACAGACCTTTGAACTCGGCGACGGCCTTGGCGTAGACCCTGGATAACAATATACAACAAGTTGGACACGAGATGTGACCTCACACGCGACACGTACTCTATATCCCGATCATCACTGTATTGCGACAAGGCATCTTCATCGTCGGTTGAGCGAGCATGTTTATGTGGCATTTTCTGTGGCTCAGCGATTAACG
>JBBPKG010000290.1:0-27962 GCA_038089115.1 Fistulinella cinereoalba | reverse complement strand
GCCGGAATCGTGCTTCCGTGATTGTACCACCGTCACGCCACCATGCGTTCCGATTTCCATTACCCGACTCAAATTTTATGTAACGCGATCTCCCGCCGAGCTGCGTCGAACTGTTGTCGTCTTTTACACGACTATAAAGCTTTGCCCAGTATATTTCAGGTACTAATCTCCGTTTTCGTGAATTCACCGGCCAATCATAGCTCATTCATCGTGGCAACGACACACGGAAAATATTACGTTGAAACTTGGCCAAGCAGGACTAAGCCTAAAAAAAGATCTGTTCCCTGGATATTATACCCGCCATCCAAGAAGACTTGGAAGCGAGTAGTAACCTTGCGACAATAAAAGGAAATTCACAGATCTTCTTTTTCCCGTTCCACTCAAGCAGCTATGGAAACCAAGAGATAAAGGCCGGGGAGATAAAGACCGGGGCGCCCGACGGATGAGTCTTGTTAAAATCCGTCTGTCCTCCGAGTTGTCGGTGGTGTAACTTGGTTGACCATGTTTCCCGCTGCGTCATTACTTGCTACTCTGTATCTCGCCCTGTCCATTGCGGCTTCACCAGTCGAAGTTCGCTCTCCCACCGTCACCCTGCCGTTCGCCAAACGCATCAATGCAAGTGGTGGTACTGTGAATCTTGTCCAACAGGACCAAGCTCGGGCCGCTGCATTGAAGAAACATGGTGCCGCCGTTCACTTCAAGCGTCAAATCGGCACGAATGTCACCAGTCAGGCGGCTCTCACTCAGGCCGTCTCCTACATCGCCTCGGTCGGTATCGGTAGCCCATCCACCACCTGTATGTCGTACTTTCTATATTCACTGGCTCAGCTCACCGTGTGCAGATAATCTGATTGTTGACACCGGCACATCTATCACTTGGGTCGGCGCCGATAAACCGTATACACCAACGAGCACCAGCCATGACACTGGTGATACTGTGGTAGGCTGTACCTAATTGCCTCATCGCGGACGTAATACTCAAGTTTTCTTTTCTTCTTGCTAGGCGGTGTCGTACGGTACTTCCTCTTTCTCGGGTTAGCTCTATGACGTCATATTTGAAACGGAATGGAACTCACGGTCTCTGTAGGAGAGCTGTGGCTGGACAGTATCGTGTTCAACTCGAAGCTTTCTGGCACGATGGCGTCCATTGGTGCCGCCAACTTCACCACAGGTTTCAACCCAGGCATTGACGGCGTTCTGGGGTGAGTTATTTTCTCCCACGTTGGTATAGTTGCTCATCGCTGTTCCAGCCTGGGTCCTATAGTCTTGACCGTAGGCACTTTGACCAACAAACCTAGTGTAACAGTGGCCACTATTGCAGAATGTATCTACGATACGTCACCAGGAGGACCCATTGTCATTGTCGGTGTATCCTTTGAACCCCCAACGGACGACAAGGAGACTATGGGTGAAGTCACATTTGGCGGTATTGACCCCAGCAAGTACACTGGCGAGATAACCTACGCGTGAGGCTTCCTCCTGTGGCGCCAAATATCATCTCATGAATTTCAGGCCGATTACTTCAACTTTTCCTGCTTCCAACTTTTGGGGTATCGACCAGAGTATCACTTACGGCGAGAAGACCATCTTGTCCCAAACAGCTGGTATCGTCGATACTGGCGCCGCGTTGATCCTTATTGCTTCTGGTAGGTTGGCCCGCGTTTTGTGGCCGAGACATGAATTCAATTGTTCGGACAGAGGCCTATTATGCATACAAGACTGCCACAGGTGGTGCGCATGATGCAGCCACCGGCCTGCTGAAACTGACCTCGACCCAATACAATAACCTGCAAAACCTGAATTTCAATGTCTACTCTGTCAGTACAACGTATATGTGCTGCCAAATAATTCTTGATGGCATTCTAGGCAACGTACGCGCTGACACCTAACGGCCAAATTTGGCCCCGAGCGCTCAATAGCTACATTGGGGGTAGCAGCGGCGCGATCTACTCGGTTGTGAACAGTATCGGGACACCGTCTGGACAGGGCTTCGATTTTGTCAATGGTCAGGCATTCGTGGAGCGCTTCTACAGTGTCTTCGACACTGTGAATTGGCAGGTTGGTTTCGCCACGACGACCTACACAAACGCTACCACCAATTAAGCCCTGCTTTGGATGGGTTAGTTAAACGATAGCAAAATCTCTACATATTCAATTATACTCCCCATTATACCTGCGCAGAAAATGAATAGACGGAACCATGCGATGGACACATTGTCATGTTACTGCGGGCCTGCGAGTGTTCTAAGGCACCATGTGGAACACCCGCCGAACGGCGGGGGAACACTCAGACAGCGGACCGACAGAACATGAATGGGCGTCGATAACAGCAGCGCAACAGAGAGACAACAGGACGGGAAAACATGAGATACAGAATGTCTACGCAGTCCGCCCTATATATGCCCTCAGATCAGGATGCCATCTCCAGTGGCATCCTGATGTGGCATCCGAAAGGCAAGCCCAGCCCGGGCTTACACCATGGCGTCTACGGACGAAAAATGTGATGAGAGGAAGAGGAAAACCAAGGTCAGTTACATCTTGATCACAATCACACATCGAAATGAAAATGCGGGGCCCGCCTTTGACGCCACTCTTGTGACTTGTTGGAAGTCTTTATGGGGTGAGTTCGTTAATCGCCCTGTGATTCACCAGCTGCCATTGGAGGGTTCTCTCAGCTTGGATCGCACTGGCCCTACATTCTTTATGACTTTGTGACCAGTCCTCCGAGCTGTCGACTCTAAAGGTATAAAATTATGTAGGTGTTAAATCTAGTATCATCACCACCGAGCTACCCATCGAGCTCTTCATCTGCATCATGTCGCACTACCTCAATCCTCTTCACCCTCCAGTGCCTTCCTGCTTCCACTCGCAGTATACCGCCTCGCTAATCCGCCTCTGGAGCCACCTTTCCCAACGCCATTCCCTTCTTCATTCAAGCGTGTCCCGTAAATCTGATCCTCGAAACTTGCTTCCGCGCCACGTCGGTCGTGTGCACAAGTGCTTATCACGTTCGAGCTGGTGATGCGTTTGGGCGGTGCCTTGAAACCTATGATCGGTGAGTCCATTTCGTTTACCGTCTGTCGCTTATTCCTGCTGACGTCCGTTACCAGCAAATGGCTGCCTACGCACCTTCTTCGAGTGGTGCTAACTGGCGGTTAGGGTGCACAGGTGGAATAGCGTTCGATCGCTTGGTGCCCATTGCGTGTGGAATGTTTGCGATAATTACTGGATGGCGGAGGTTAATATCGACTCCCGATGAATTGGCTGGGACCTTTTGTCGTTTCGTTTCTCCCTTTTGCATCCAGCACCGTATCGTACTGCTAATGTCTGCATCAATGTGATAGCTTACAGAGAGGTAATTGTTGTACGCGGTTAGTTCGCTGGATACGATAGCGAATATCGGAGGAGCGAGCCCTACTTGATGGCTGGTAGAAATCGAACTCAGCTGTTTGAATAGAGGACCAGGATCGCCTCCAGTGTTCAGCGTTCAGACAAAACTTGATTGTGCTTGATGTTGAACAGTTGGATGCATATGCCGGAGCTGAATCGCTGAAACCTCACCACACCGGCTTTGCATAGTAGCGTTTGTGTACCTACATATCCTTTCCTCTGAAGTTCGTCCTGAGTTGGGATCAAGGGTGAGTATAGCGAAGAAAAGATCTGACCAGAGGATTATTTGGCCAACTTGAGAACGTTCGGGTGAGCATGGTGATTTCTTTGCTCGACCCCGACGACTAGTATACAAAGTCTTCAGACACTGCTCGAAATAATTGTGTTCAGAACAAAGAATTATAACGCTTCACGTTGTTACTGATAGAGTTTGAGCCTGATACGATTATAATAGTATCGTAGGCAGGATATAGCTCTAACTATGCAAGCGAACATATACGTTCGTCACCTACTCGGGTGAGTGGAGAAACAAGATAAGGCTAGACGTGAGTGATTTCCACAGGTGCACCGAGCAGCTCCATACGTACGATAAACAACGGGAGAAATAATCGGGCGTGCACACCTATATATACGATACAGGACTAGAGAGGTCGCGATGAGAAACTTCGGACGTGGCTCTAACCCCACTCGTTGATACCTCACATCGGGAGGTGAAGTCTACCGGTAGATGATCACTTGGTTCATACTAGATCATGCCATGGGTCACAGTAACTCACCGTCGAGCCATCCATCCATTTCATTTCTCTTGCTTACCACTGGGATCCACATAACATCTTTAGACACTATCCGAAATAGTTCTACTGCTTCATCCAGGCGTCGTAAAGCACACAATGCTTCACATTGTTGCTGATAAAGTTCAAACCTGAGACGGTCCCAGTCGTGGCTCCACCCAAATATCTTGAGGTTGCATCAATACGCTGTTAGCCATGATAGAAAGATGACTTGCCAACGAAATACAATCGAGCTGCGGGTGATCAAGAAAATAGGGTATCTCTTCATTACGTACACTGTCAAGAAGGTTAAGAACCATATCGTACTTTTCCTGCTTCATGTACACCTTCCCGGCGATGACAAACATATGTACCTGTGCAAATCCAGCTGAGCGGCCAGTGATCGCATATTACCAGTGTACTGACCTGGATAGCATGGTACAACGCCTCGTCCGTCTCCGGACAGACAAGAATGAGATCGCGGATCCACCCCAAGCCTTCTTCATGCTTCCCAGATGTAAACAGAATGATGGTCTAAATATACATGATAAACAAGTCCAGAAACGTATGTTGGTGACGAACCTTGATGAGACAGATGAAGCAGAAATCATCCACGTCACAGAGGCGGAAAAGGTTGTTGAACTCTTTCCTCGCACGGTCGGCATATCCTTGACCAAAGAGTGCGATGCTAACTGCAATGTAGGCGAGGATTGTAGACTTGATAGAGATTGACTGTTCGGGTGATCAGCGCTACCAACTAGAAGGGAGAGAATGGTTTACACCTTTCTGGCGTCTTGAATGGCCGGGACCCATTGATGAAGACGTGCCCTCAAGAGGGCACGGTTTGCATGAAGATGCTCCTGCTTACCCGATCGTTTGATTTCACGTGAAAGGACCTCGATGGCCTTGAGCAAGCGGTCCTCGCGCCACGGTTTAAGCGCTTCCTTGCTTGCGTAGATGTGCTATGGAGATCAAGAGTGCACGGTATGAGTATGGTACAACGCTGCGGGACGCGGGAGTGTCGGCATACCGTGGGCCGTATAAGGGAATCAGAGGAAATCTGGGGTAGACGATGAGACAGAGTGTCAGAGACGAATAGGGTGTTTCACTCACATCAACATAGTCAGCAGGAATAATTTTGCGGAGGTCGTATAGAAGGATGCCACTCTCGCCTCCCATTGCGAGATCGTAGTCTCCAGAGATGGCCATCGATCGGATGGTGTCTGTATGCGCGATGGTAAACCCAATCTGCTCATGTGTTGCGACATCCCAGAAAGAAGCCGAAGGACCATTCGAGACAGCAATAAATTTGCCATTGTTCGCGAGTACGATGCATTGAGGGATAGCTCCACCATGGATACGCCATTCAGCTAGCGTTATGCCGGTGGCCGCATCGAGACAGAGGATTTCGGCATCGCGTGTCAATACGAACAGCTGGTTGCTGCCACTGGCCCAGGCAAACGACTGATTCGACCACGAGCTGACTCTGATTTGCACGTCGGCAAGAGGGCGTTCAGATTGTTCGCCATATATGTGGATCGAGTTCCACGTCGCTGTTGCGACGAGGCATCCATCATGTGAGAATTTCGCGGCTACCACCCAGCGTGCGTGTTGCCATCGTTGGAGCTCTTCCCCGCTGGACCGAGACCAGACACGGACAGTCTTGTCATCCGATCCTGTTGCGATTGTGGAGCCGTCAGGGGAAATGTCAACCGCATTCACCCAGTCAGTGTGTCCTTCCAATTCGACGACCTGTTTGTGGCTGTCCGTCCGCCAGACCGTCACCAGGCCATTCTCGGTCCCACTCACGAGCCATCGTCCGTCTGCCGAGACCGCGATGTTTCGGACCCGACTTCCTGCATCGATTGACCGGCCCACTTGCTCGCCGTCGTCTACTGTCCACCGTCGTATGTTGCCTATGCTGTCGCCACCGCCCACTAGGTGCCTTCCACCGATTAGGAATGCAATTGCATATGTCTTCCTCGAGGTCCCGATTACAATTGGTCTCGGGTGGTTTCCATTCGGCTCTGGTCCATCAGCAGCAGTCTCCTCGAAGAACATACCCTCCCTCGATGGTTCATTCGATTTCGCTTCTTTGAGTTAGTGATATGATTTAGTATTAATGTGGCAGGTAGCTACCATTCCGAAAGATATTCTGGAACCACCTGCGGGCCATGCTTGATGAGTGACAACAGCAACGAAGATGGGATTGCGCGCTAGTCTAGCCGCTGTCACCGTATATTTGCTAATTGCCCAGTACTCAGTTCCCGGCTGTGTGGCCGGTCCGGAGGAGGCAAAAAGTCCGGGTATTGGAACTTTCCGATAGCCTTGTCCGAACCTTGCCAACAGCACAGCCGCTAAATCGAAGCGGAGATTGAACGATGCACAGCAGCCCCCCGCCCTCGCGCCTTTACGCGCCATTTTCCCGCGCCCATGCGCAATCGATTTGTCCCGTCCGACCGATCGCCGCCGCCACAATGGACCTGGGCACGAGTTCCGTAGCCTGCTAAAGCCATGGCGGCCGCGACCATCCCGCTCTGACCGTGCCTCCGATCCACCCATCGCCTGTGCGCGCCAGCCTATGAACCACTTCGGGCGGCCCTGACAGGGGTCCACACCGCTCGTCATCCACCAAAAAATCGGACTTTTTTTTTGCGCATCTGATCTAGGCTTACTTAATGGAAATCATGGTATGCGATCTATTTAGCGACGGGCTCATTGACAGGCTGGTCCAAAAACGTACTGCATTTTCGTTGCTTTGCAGGAGAGAAGCTTTGCTGAGAAATGAGTCAAGCTTCACGAACCTAGATAGGTCACTGGAGAGTTGTGAGTCCACACGTGCTACTTCGCGTTTCAATGGTGCACACGGCTCCCGACGAGTAAGGTGTTGTAGTCCATATGCATATGGTATGTTTGTTGTCGAGGCGTCGATTCGTGTGCCTCCTTTTCCATATATTGCCTCTACTTGATTACTTCCCGAGCTGTGAGACCTGTTCTGATGCAGGTAAGGATAGAGCAAGGCGGTCACTGAGAACATGATCATCCCGCCTTCCAAAAGGTAGCCATCCACGAGCAAAATACACACTCGTCTCGTGGATCGGTAGCAGCTCAGTGGGATTTGTATGAATGTGGGCCTTATCTTTTTTATCCGGGCTTTACATTCCTACCACGTTCGACCCTTTGGACATTGATAGGCACTATGTAAACGTTCGCGGTGTGTATTGCATGCAACTAGAAAAAGGGGATGCCTCTTAGGTCCTATCTAGTAGACCATTGGAGCCTCGTTTGGGTACTCTTTTCAGGTTGTCGTCCCCGTCAAGGATGTCTGAGACTGAGCCGACATCAGATACTTTACATCCTACTGCAATCCATTCCGCACCTCCCTGTGTGATCCCCGTAAAATAACCAGATAAATAGAGGATACGCTCCATATTCAAGATGACGGATCCGTTAGATCGTCACCATCCCCAAGCGTCCTACACCCCTGAACGCACCTCTTAAAACACCCACGCCGCCACACTCCGCCACCACACACGCCCGACCTCTCCCTCCTCCCTCAAACGAGCCGCATCGCCTGGCTGCCACACCGCATCCGTCTCCAAATCCACCTCCATCAGCGGCACCCAACGCCCGCTCCCGCGACTCGTCACGCGCTCATACACGACATACCCGCCATACAGCAGCACATATAGCACGATGCCCACATACGTCGCCACGACGTTCTACACCACAGTCAGTCCACGCACAAACAATACCCAACACAGCGGCACGCACCCGGGGACTAAACGGCGTCACGCGCACCGCGGCGTACCCCTCCGCGACCAACATCGCCGTGGCGAGCACGAGCACGCCGATCGGCAAGACCGGAAACAGCGGCTGCACGTACGGCAGGTCCTCGAGCGGCTTTTTCTGCGCCCGCCACGCCGCGCGGAAGCGCAACGATATCAGCCCGACGGAGCCCCACACGAGCAGCGCTGAGATGCCAGTCAGGTTGAGCAGCCACGTGAACACAATGCCCTGGCCCCAGATGGTCGTCAGGAACGCTAGACACGCGACAGCGAGGGACATGCTACAAACACGGTTAGTAGGACAACCCCAGACGACCCGCATGGCGCGACTCACCAGAGCGCAGGGAGCGGCACGCCCCGTGCGTTCGCGTAGCCAAAGATCCGGGGCGCATGGCCCGCACGGGCGAGCGCGTACAGCATTCGGGAGCTCGCGTAAAACGCCGAGTTCGTCGCGGACAGAACCGCGGTGAGCAACACCGCGTTCACGACGTGCACCGCGGCGCCGAACCCGGCGCGCTGGAACACGACCGTCAGCGGCGACGCCGTCACATCTGAGTTGTTCGCCGCCCGGAGCAGCGTCGGGTCCTGCCAGTTGATGCACAGCCCGATCGTGAGCATGGTGAGCACATAAAAGAGGACGATCCGGATGAACGTCGCCTTAACTGCGCGTGGGACGGACGACCACGGGCTCGCGGACTCGCCAGCGGCGATCGAGACGAGCTCGACGCCTCCATACGAGTAAAACGCAAAGACGAACGTCTGTGCAAAGTTGCCGAACCCGCCGACGAACGCCTGCCCGTGTTGGAAGTTGGAAAGCCCCTGGAAGTGCTTCAGCAGCGGATCCGGAATAGCGCACGCGGCTTACCGGTCCTGGGTGGCCCCGGACACCACCCCAGTCATAAATAAGGCCAACGAGGATGAAGAGGATGATCATGACCACCTTGATCGACGCAAACCAGTACTCGGATTCGCCTGGACGGAAAGAGCATGCATATAGCCACGCGCGGACGCCGACGAGTCACGCACCGTAGACCCGGACGTGGATTAGCTGCATGAGGAAAATGGGCACGATGATCGCGAGGGCCCACTCCCAAGACTGCACATGAGGTGCCCAAAACTAGCGAGAGAGAGGTCACCCCCTATGGCACGACCGAAGCGACGGACATGCCTGCAGGATCACGGCGGCCGCCGTCAACTCGCTCGCTGGGAAACAACAACGTCTACACACGACGCGGGCACGTCACGGCACACTCACGGATGGACAGGCTCCTGCAGAACGCGTCAGCGTGAGCCAAGGAGACACGGCCGCGACGCACCACTGAAACCAGTAGTTCCATCCTGAGCGCGACGTCAGTCCGCGCTACCCCCGACGTTCGACGACGCACCGAGCGTAAAACCCAGCGCAGGCGACACGAACCGCGCCCCAAAGACCGAAAACGCCCCCGAGACCGGATACATGGACGCCATCTCGCCTCTGCGATCGTCAGTACTTCAAGCGCCCGGCGCACAGCAACTCACAGCGTGATGACGACCGTGTAGACGAACACGCCCACGACGACGTACGAGAGTAGCGCGCTTCCGGGCCCGGCGAGCGCGATGGCCTAGGGATTGTTGTGACGACACGCACATGCAGGGACGCGAAGCGCTCACCGAACCTGCACTAAGAAAAATGCCAGTGCCGATCGTGCCGCCGATGGCTAGACAGGGACCGTGAGTGCCTCGTTCGAAGGGGTCCGCATGGATACTTGCCGATCATCATGAGATGGCGACTCTGCATGGCGCGTTTTGTGTCGTGCTCCGGGCTAGTGTCCGCCGAAAACGGGGTACTGAACCATGTTCGCCCGGTTGGAGGTGGTGTGCTGAGAGGCTCATGCGGGTCCCCGTCGTCCAAGTCGTCCTTGGCAGTCAATGACGCGAGGCGCACAGAGTTTTCTGGCGAGGGCATTCTAGCCATGTTGGTAGTAGGAGCGAACAAGGGCCGCGCCCGACTACTACCTTCTATTGATTGCGCAGGATCATGATGGACCGGGACCTATCACGTCATCTCAGGATGCGATGACTCGAAACCATCAATTCGTGCCACGACGGCGCAAGGAAAACTTTGTCTAGTGAAAAAAAATACGGCTACAATCTTGGTCCTGCCAACGGGGTATCTAGACTGTGTTACCGTCACAAAACATCGAATAACGCCAACGATTTAGTACACCAACAAACCATTAAATATTATAATGGGTCTAAGGTTCCGGCGAGAAAAAAAAGAGAGTGGAAGAGGGGAAGACGATAAAATGTTTGAGAGAAAGTATTGGTGTAGAGTGGGTGTCGTGTGGACGCTGATCATCTGCGGGGATGGAAAAAGAGCCTGCACTCCATGGCGGCGGGAAAAGTGACCTAGGCAAATCAGCACAAGATCCGTCACGGTCAGGGGGTGGAAACTCACAAAGGCGACCTTGATTTCCATGCTCTTCTCATTGGTTTCAGGGGGAGCGGTGACGTTAAAATTCCGCATCAAAGCTGCGACGGTGCTTCTGAGCATCATATAGGCCAGATTCATCCCACCGCATTGGCGGCTTCCTGTCCCATATGGCATCAGGTACTGCGCCATCGTTGCGACGGCGTCTGGCCCCTGGAGCCATCGTTCGGGAACGAAGCTATCCGGAGAAGGAAAGACGGCAGGATCACGATGCATCGACCAGCCTTGAGTAGCGATGACGGTGCCTGGAGGCAGGGCATAACCCATCAGATCGAAAGGTTCGTTCAAGGCACCACTCTTTGAAATCGAAGAGGGGACGACACGTTCTAGGTCGCTGGGACCTGCAGTATAGAGGCGGAGACCTGGGCGAATTGAGTTGCCACGATATGAAGTGCATCGCCAAGGAGATGGGTTACCTTCTTTGATGAACGCGTTCAGATAGGGAAGCTTCTGAAGGGTCACCATGTCTGGCAAAATATGGCTGTCAGGCATTGCCTGGTCGAGCTCTGCCTGGAGTTTAGTGACAACGTCGGGTCTGCGAGTGAGTTCCCAGAAAAAGTAAGACATTGTGTTGGACGTCGTATCAGAACCCGCAATCCTTGAAGTTATTTAGAACCGCAGGAAAATGTGGCATTCAAAAAGAGTGACGGACATGTGGCCCATCAGTTCTGAGATGATGTCGTGGTCTGGCATCTGCTGGTCAGGGGAGTATCTGTATTCGAGGAGGCGTTGGAGCAGCGTGATCCTCTCCGAGTCCGAGGGGTCGCCCATGCCATGTTTGGCACGCATCTCATATACACGAGCACCAACAAACTGTTCTGTGGATCAGGGAGGGCACGAGGGGACAGGAGGGGGAAGCGGACCTCGCCAATGATTTTATCAGAGTCGCAAATCTGGCGCCAACGTTTGTTGGGGATGCGGCAGACCAAGTTCCAAATGCACGACGGCATAGTGCTTCGCTGCAAGCGGCGAGTAAGATCGTAGGCTGCACGAGGCAGGGGCGACTTACGACGATCCCCCTCTTAGGAAAGTCGAATATGGCGGTGGCGATTGGATCGCTACCGCCGAGGATCCATCTGGCGAGGGCGCCTTGGCGGTACCCGTGGGAGGAGGCGATGATGACGTCGACCATAAAGTGGCGAAAGAGGGCGAGGCAGTCGAGGGGGTATTTGCCGGCGACATGGTCGAGCGCCTGCAAGGTGTCAGGGGAGGGGCGACGGACGAAGAGGGACGCACGGCGACGAGTTCAAGGACACGCTCGTGTGCTTCTGCCTGGAAGGTGGCGAGATTTGCGTGGATATAGTGCTGGGCATACCCCTTGCGTCGCACCGCATGTCCGACGTGATCGAGCGTGGTCATGCTGGGGCAAATTGAGTTATAGTGCGCCACAGCAAAGGAGAGTCGTACGCATGGTCATTCTCGTTCCTATTCAGGGGTGAGCAGGGGAGAGGGGGACGCGGGGGGTACGCACGTGAGGAGGCTCTTGTAGAAGGCGCTCTTGTCGAACTTGTGGATGGAGTAGACAGTTCGCATGGAGGTGATGTCGTTGAAGATGACCTTGTTAGGGCCGACGCGGACGACGGGGCCGTACTGTGCAAACAGACGGTGGTTTGTCTTGCACTGCTGGAGACGAAGGACGTGCGTGGTCATCCAGAGATCGGACACGGCGGCATACCAGGGTCCGGGCACGTGGCTGAGGGGGGACCAGAGGAGCTGGTAGAGCGCGCGGGCGAGGGGGTAGACGGCGAGCGCGGCGGCGACAAGCACGATGCAGTGGTGGGCTATCCAGTCCATGGCGATGGTGTGCTGGGCCCACCCCGGCCAGTTTATATCGGAAAACATACGCCCTCGAGAAAGTGAGCGGCCTTCCCGATGTGGACGCGGTGACACTCCGTCAGTTTATCGGCGCAACGTTGGAATCACGGCAGGAATGTTATGAGTTCGTTCCCTGATCGATTAGCGTCGTTCCTCTGGAAACAGCGCCCGCCCGAGATCACTCACGTCCTCCTAAGAACACCACACGTCCGGGCCTAGATTCATGGCAACCCCGCCCCAGTCCAGATTCAAACCTCCGTTCGCTGACCTCCAATTTCATCTCGCCGCCATCGCGCCGTCTTCCACTTGCATCTCCTCGGGAATCCTGTTAGCCTCCGCAGATCCGATCGATACTATCCCGGCCGCAGCGGCAAACATCCCTCCTCGCGCTTGAGATCAGTACTTTCACATCCTGTCACGGCGGCTGTCACAGTTCATTCTTAGTACATGCCATTCATACCTGGGTTCAGCTGGACTTACATACTGTCACGTTTCCGATTCGTATACGATCTCCAATCCCAGCTAGCTCGATCGACCTGGCCTAGACGGCGGGGATGTGACGAAATCAGATCGCCACAGGGTGCGAGCCGCACCAAACCTTAATGCCGCGTCAGTAAATGCCACCGGGGCGCGATGAGACCGGGTAATGGTTCACTTGGGCGCGTGCTAAGCATCCGCCCAGGACGCAGTGCCACCCGAGTTTCCTAGCCGCCCTGAACAAGATGAATGCGATCTGCAAGCTGTCCCGCCAAAGGCTCGATAGGCGTTTCGTTCGATAATTGTCTCAGCTCGCGCCACCAGCTCAAGCGAAATTACTCTTCGTTGGGTACAACCTGTGCTCAGCTAACCCAAATTCGACACCGAGTTCCGGCCTACTAATCCCCTTGGGCACGTATACATAACACCGGGACAAAAGGCCCGTTTCTCCAATATGGCAGTCCCGGACAAATTTCCTCTCAGTGTTCGGGAGCCCAAGTGACGCCCCTTGTATAAAACACGTCAACGCTCAGCGCTTCAACCCTGTATTACTGCACGTTCTGTCTATTCACCAAAAGATGACACTACTTGAAATTTTATCCGTTTTGACTGTTGCGGTGACTGCGCTCGGCCAGTCCCCCTTCTCCATCGACATCCTTTCTCCCGCTAACGGAACTGATTTGTTCATTGGAGACGACGTCACTGTTCAAGTCGGTCTGGTAAGCACTCGTGCCGGTGCCTTGCATCATAAGTTGACCAAATACTTTAACTAGTACACTGAAGGTGCCGAGCTGCCGCACTCAACATTTGACCCGATCTCGCTTGTGCTCTCGATGCAAGCCTGCAGTGATACCAGTCAATGCTCACCCGTGGACACCCTCGAGAACATCCTCTATGTTGGACCGTATGACTCGACCGAAGTCGACTCTTCCACCATAAGCTATCAGAGTGTCACGGTGGCGGTTCCGCCTCTTACAGAGGATGGTGGGGTGGCCACCTTGACAGCCACAGTGTTCGGCCTAACTCAGGTTCCCCTGGAAGTACGTCCTGCTTGTCTATTATCGCGAACGCGCTGACAAAAGCGTCTGTCTTCAGCATGGTCCACTGCATGCGACGACCCTCTACGGCTCCACGATAGTGACAGTAGGACAAGCGCGTGATGTCCCGCAGTAGAAAAAATCGCTACGACGAGTTGCGAGCTTTGGTTTAGTTTTCGCTTGATGTGACCTGATCCATGTACGTTGAAAGGGGATACAGATACGCTTTTGTGGGTGTTCGAGCAGTATGAATTAACAGTTGTTACGTGAGCGGTGGAAAGCTCAAGCCATATGTAGCACATGGATGTGCAACTTGAACGCGATTGACCAGACGATGGACGAGAAGGTAGATCATCGATGACCAAGCCTCGCTCAAACCATCATCATTTTCTGCATCCGTACATGTAGAGAACGATGATGGTTGTGTCCTAGAATGACGATCATCTCTGAGGCACGGGCCGCACGGGGCAAATCGCCGCTTACGAGGTTTCAAGCTCCGTCTCCTCCTCTTCGCTAAAATCTTTATAATAATATTTTCTCTCTTAGGCTACGCACAACGTTCGCCTGTGCAAAGCTAATACTACCCACTCTCCCATCTCCGGGACACCCATGGATCCGAACAGTTTCAGAATTCGCCTCTGGTTCAGAGATACTGTCTGGGGGAATGAAAGCATCTTCCAGGGGTCATTTGACCGCCTGAATCCAGAGTCGAAGTCACGAATTGTCCGCTATCTAGACTTTGGCGATCACTCTCGAGCCGTTAAGTCATTCTGTCATGTACTGAGAAAGAGGGAAATCTTGGTGGCCAAAGAATATCTGACCGCGATGAACGAGTCCATTAACCCGGACTCACGCTACTCACGAGGGGCATGCATGCTTGGGCACCCTGGCATTGGTGAGTTGTATTATATAATGTAGCCGAAGAGAACCTGCAGAGCGTCACCGCTGGGATTATTTTTGCTGTTTTCTGAACGCGGCGTTACTATACACGCCAAGTGTGGCACGGAATGCTTGTATGCCCACCCGGGGATTTGGGCATTCTCGGATTCTAGCTTTGGTAGTACACAGCCCGTACCTGAATTGGCGATGGACTCCGACGTTCGTATATTCCAAACGACCTCCTTGGCATTGCATTGTTACAAAGAGTGGACAAAGTTGTCGGGAGTTTATCTATATCATATGGATCTCTGATCGTGGCGTCGGTCACATTTTTCCTCGCCGCATACCTACTGTTTGACCAGGTTAATTTAGCATCCCTCTCGACCTTGATGCAGGCATGGTGGAAGAATTGGCAACGAAGTGCGGGAATGTTCCTCGTGTCATCATGCAGAACTGTCCTGACCCTGCCCATGTGTATTTACACGAATAATTTTGAATCCTACCTGCCTTCAAAGATACGGTCAACGATCCGCAACATATCAGAAACATGAACTTGTACGATGATCAAAACCTCGGACCGTCTCTCGTCTACTTTATCAGACCCCGCGTTACGAAGGAGTTTGGTATGCAGTGCACCGACTTCTTTTTTTCCCGTCCAAACAGACTGGATCCGCGAACGCGTCTCCAGAGAAATCGCGTCCATAGCTCAGCAGGAGAGTCTTTCTTCCTTCGGGTGCATGGCATCCAGCTCTTACACCTCGGAAGCAGATCGTTTCTACGAGGAAACTGTTCGCCTTTCCATTGCCCGCGGTACTACCCTCCACATCTATTAGTATGATTCGGGTGCTACGGACGAGCTCACTGTCGATCATCTTCATGTGCTCTCTGGTGGCGTAGATCTTCGAAGGTGCAGAGGCCCTGTGTATTGGCATCCTGCCCATGACACGTATCCCGGGATCGATGCTGTCATCGTCACGAAAGACTGCGTGTACCCCATCCAGATGACGCTCAGTTATTCACTCAAACACCCGCAATACGGTATCGATCTTTTACGGGGCATCATCTCGGGAGTTCAGGAGAACTTGCTATGGAAAATACTCTTTTGGGCTGTCGACGGTAGCGTCAGGACCATTCGGTGGCTCTCTTTTATGTAGGAAAGCACACCCATTCATAATAACGCACACGAGAACGACATCCTCTATCTCGTCCTCGCGAGAGAAACTGCCCTATTTTATAACGACCACGTCCCCTCTAAGCCGAAATCCCGCCGGAGCTAAAGGCATGACCGCTGCGAGTGCGCAACTAATGTCTCAGATTCCACCCATGATATGCTACGTCCTATGCTCGCATTGGCGAACAATGTACACGTTCGTACATTCCAAACGGCTGCCCCAACACCGCGTCGCTATCTCGACTGGACAACGAAGAGGATGGTCAATCTGTATTATGCGGATCTGTGGTCGTCCAAAGAAATATCAGATTGGGCGTTTGTCGCATTTTTTATCGCTGCACATATACTGTCTGACTACTTGATTCAGTATTCTTCTTGGGCTTGATGCGAAGCGCGTCCGAATGGTGGAAGAACTGGCAAGAAAGTGGGGAAATGTTCCACGTGTATCGCAAGCCTGCCAATGCGACTTCGCACGAAGAATATGAAATCGTGCCTGCCATCAAGGACACGGTCAACGATCCGAGATGTATCAGAAACATGTGCTTGTACGAATATAACTCTGGACCGTCTTTCGTCTACTTTATCAGACCCTGGGTCTCGAAGACGTTCAGTCCGGAGCGTACCGGCTTTTCTCTATCCATCCCTACAGATTGGATCCGCGAACGGGTCGCCAGACAAATCGCATCCATGGATCAGCAGGACCGCCTAAATTTCTTCGAGGGAATGGCGCCCCACTTTGATACCTCCTCGGAAGCAGACTGTCTCTATCAGGCAATTACCCGCCTTCTGATCGCCCACGGTACTGCCCTTGACGTCTATTGGCATGATTCAGGCAAAGCGAGCGGGTTCGCTGTCGATAAACCCCACATGCTTTTCGGAGGCGTCGATCTTGGAAGTGATAGAGGTACCACATATTTGCGTCCTGTTTATGATGAATATTCTGGGATCGATGGTGCCATGTTCACCAAAGACCCGTGTCTTCATCCAGATGACAGCCAGCTGTTCCTTCAGAGACCCTCAGTGCGGCCCGGGCATCGATCATTTATGGAGTATCGCCCCGGGAGACTAGCAGAACATATCATGGGAAATGCTCTTTTTTGGACCTTCTGAAGGACCAACGAAGACGGCGTCTGGGAAATATGCCTTCAACTTACAGATCAATGGAGAGCATCTGCCTGTCGGAGCTGTCACGGTCCCCCCCTCTGCCAAGGTGAGTTTTTCACAACAAGTTATCTATAGCTATGGATGACTATCGTTTGCAGGAGTTACTTTCTCCTGACGACAGCCGAACAGAGAAGTAGACAATGAAAAGGGATCGGCATTGCCACAGGGTCGAGAGGATGTTATGGACACGTTCAGAGGTAGGTTAACTTGGAAGGAAGCGTCCTGAGAGGAAAGAGTTTGTACGGCTCGGAGCACATGTTTTCTTGCTACGATGCAAGTCTTGGGGGATGTCTACAATGAAAGAGAGTCATCGAGGCCTTTTAGAGAGCATGAATTACGAGGTCGTAGGGGATATCAATAGGGATAGGCTCTATCAATTCCGGCTCGGGCTTCTTGCATCGTGTGCTCCCGGCTGTCCTTGCCGATCTGCTCGCTGCTTCGTCCGGAGACATGGCACTGACACCCTGCCTGAATGCACATTTTCTGTGTCTTTTGAGACGGTACTTGGGAGTCATAGGAGTCCCTTCCAGTGGACCACGGCTCCAAGGACGTATCGTAACGGTACCCCACGCCATAAACGCAGAGTTAGCTCATCGACTAGTTACCAACCCACTCCGATCGTCCACATCGACAGTGCAGCAAGACCGACTCGCCCAGGGCTCTTCGACTGGTGGTAAGTCTGTTCCTTCTCGTCGCTCCCGACTCCCGAGTCTTTTGTACAGTACTCATCGTCCGAGTTACCGGCTTCATAGGTGAACGCATCGCATAGGTTGAATGAGTCCGAATGACCGTGAAAACGACGAGCAGATGGCAGTGAGGCCAAGTACTACTCAAGTACTCACCTCCGGCACATACATGGATCCGAAACATTTTAACAGCCACCTTGCCTTGGTTTTTTGGTTCAGAGGTGCTGATTAGGGCAACGAAACGATCTTTCGGGGGTAGAGTCGAAGCCACATTAAAACTGCTACATTTCTTGACCTTGGCAAGTCTGAGGTATGTCGCGTCACACACTCCTTACACCATATTCTAACTGTACCGTAGTTCGTTCGTCTTTAGCAATATCACCTCACTGGATCTGGATCTCATTTGCCCCCTCGAATAGACATCATCGAAAACAGACCCCGGATCTTTTGCCTTGTTGCCCCATGCCTCGCGCAGTCTTGACTGGCTACTCTCTCCGTACTCGGAGTCGCTCGCGGTTGGCACGCAATACGAGTCTTCGCCACCCCTCCCATTCCGGAGTCTGGAAACATGATACATTGATGTACGTTTAGTAATCCATGACTCGTAATAAAGCATGCTAAGTAATGTATCCCAGGCATGGCCCGTAAATCAGATTGATAACTTTCCGCGTCAACCATCACTTCCGCGTGGACCGCTCGCGGCTCCTTCCGCTCCTACCTCCGCCACTGAGCTTCAACTTATCCAGACCAACAATACCGCTCGAAACAACTCTCGCACACCCCACTCCTTGTGTCTCCGGCCCTCTCGCGCGCCCGGTCCACAACGGCACACGCCAAGCAAGCAGGCCACTCGGGGTCGCTCGTCTCCGTTGCATTTGCTGGATATCCCTGCGTCGCAATGACAAATGTCTGGTCTAGCATCGCTTGGATCTCCGATGCGCTGTATTCAAGTTGGAGTGTCGATGTATTTGTGACTGGCGCCGCACCGTTACGTGGCGGACCTCCATTGGCGATGTAGATTACGAGTGGTGCACTCTCGTTGGCGCTTGTCGTGTCGCAGCCAAAGAACGTTGGCCGTGTGGTGAGTCCCTGAGCAGTGAATTCCGCAGCGGTCGTGGGTACAGGTGGGAACAGGTACGCTGGTGCAAGTAGCTCGGTCCGATCTTGCGTGGCCTGGATTATCATCATGCTTAGTCTTTCCCATGCATGACAGGGCAACTACCCACGATCAATGCGCTCCCATCGGCGAAGTCGTTGACATCATCAGACTGCGGCGCATTAGGTCATACAACAATATTACCCACTTTACACTCACAGCGTCAATGGCCAAGATTGTGTCCACGCCACGCGCTTGCACGAGCAAGGGCTGGAATGGAACATTTTCCCCATCCTCGCCACCGTCAACAAGAGTGAGAACACTTTGGCTAGATGATATGAATGTCTCCGAAGCGACACCGTAAAACGGATTCGGCCACGCAGCAACGTCAAGTTCGACTCCTAACTCCGGTAGATGCTCGTCCATCAATTGGATTTCAGTGCCAAGGTAGGTAGACAATTCATCCTAAACGTTCGTGAAGCTTATCTGGGAAAGAGCCCACGGTAGACTTACCGTGATGTTGAGTTCGTTGAATAGCATGGACGAGGTTCCGGCAACCAGCGATGACTGGTCATAATTTGTGACGCAGATACTAGTGTTCGTCGTCCCAAGGTACTTCGTGGGCACGAATGCTGATAGCATTGGGTCGAAAGAGCCCATTTCATCTGTCTTGTGTGAGCATCAAGGCCGTTGATCAATAGACTATTCATACTGACAAACATTGAACTCGAAAATAGGATTTGAGATTGCTATGATATTTCCAGGTAAAACGTTCGATGTGTTCTGACCTGATGCAGAGGTGTCCGCCACGACAATCGGGAATGGGATGGCGTACGACGAGAATGCTTCACTGGCAGCCGGTAACTTAGCACGAACCCTTGTCGTCCTAGCGAGATTACTCACGTTTCGGCGACCCCCGACCACAGAATTCCCGCTCCATGCGCATAAGACTCATCATAAAAGTTCGAAGCGAATGTTCCATTGGTGAAGTGCCTCGCTAACATGCGCCCCCAATAGTCGGCAAGCGTCACGGGGTAACCAGCGTCGTATTTACCCTCTAGCTCTTCGACGAGATCCAAGAGGTACGCAGCTTCCGTAAGAATATCAGAACTTGGAACGAGGATGCTATAGTTGGCGTTCCACCCGCCCCATACGTCGTTAGTGACGACGGAACCCTCATAGCCAAATACGAGGTTCTGTATCGTCGGAAAGTTGGCCTGCACGAGCGACGTCAAAAGCCACGCTCCACCCGAAAGTCCCGAGAGGTAGGTCGCCGTTTGAAGCAACCCGCCCAGCCCGGCGTCGACCGACGTTGTGTTCCGCCCATCCAGTGCGTTCAGGATACCTGCGCCAAAGATGGCCGCGCGGTACCCGCCTCCACTCGTCGCGAGGCCGAGGTTGGGCGTTTCCGAGCTCGAGCCACTCAAGATACTGGATACGTATGAAGGGAGGGTGACGTCGGTCGCTTCGACGGTTGCAAGGTAGGCCTTCCAAGCATCTGGGAGCACCTGCGAACGACGAGTTTGCACATACGCGGATTCGGAGCTGGAGAGGGTCTGATTGGTGTAAGAGGACCCGGCCATACGAACAAGGGAGAAGCCTGACGGGCAGGCACTCGCGACGGGAGTATATGCTTCTGACGCAACGCTCTGAGCCGCTGCGGGGCATGCTGAAAGCGATAGCAGACAGAACAGGACCCACGCAGCGCTAGGTCCCGAAAACGATTTTCGACGCATTTTGTTCGACAGGCAAGGAAACACTGGCGGGGAATGTGGAACAGGTGTTACTTCACCGACTGACCCGCAGTCTCATTTTATAAACGCCCGGGTGCGCCATGTGCAAGGACAAGGTTTTTAGTGGGCTCAAGGAAACGTGCGAGAGACCGACCAAAATATTCCCTCCGTTCCTGGGGGCGATTCACGTACCCTTGGAAAGATGTCGGTGACCGGCTATGCATGTTGTCAAGGTCGCGATCCGGGCCGCTTCGGACCAGGAAGGACATTATGTGAGGGGATTATATCCATTAGCAGGCAGCCAGTACAGAGTGACTCATCAATGGCATTAGTCAACTGAACATAGCGATCCGATATTGTACGTAGCCCTTTGTAAGTGATGCTGAGCCATGTGATTATATTGTACGACCTTCGGCCAATGTATGAGCCATATATCCACATGGTACCCTCGCCGGGGTCGTATGAACCTTTTTTTATGTTGAGACGACAACGCCACGACGGCACCTTCGGTAACAACTCATGGTTCTTGTAGGCGGCGACACATTGCCCTGTCAGTTTGCGACGACAACCGCTGATTGGCTGGAGGACATGATTCAGTCACTGTCACGGCGGAAACTTGGAAACCTTCGCACGTTTCGTGGAGATGCCACAGCAAGAGGAAATAGACAGGCAAAATCTGCGGAACGCCAATGTGGGAACTTAGTTCAGACTTCAATATCTGAACCATGAACCATCCTGGGGGCCATGACGCAAGCCTAACAAATTTCCGGTTGGGATTCAGAACCGAGCCGAAGCTTTCAATGGTTGAGCTTGGAGCAGCATGGACAATCAATGTAGAACATAGAACTTCGGCTCACCTGTAGGCTGCCATGATGATTGGCAGAGTCCGAATCACACCCGCATAACCGGCCAAGTCAAAACTCGAGGCCCCTTGGCGTCGGAATCCCTATTAGAAGGAGATGAGCCATTTTTCCGAGAGAGTGATCTATCCAAATTTTTATGAGCGCATAATCCGGAGAAGCGCCATATGTAGTTCGCGCCAACTTGAAATGCTAGTTGTAATCTTCACGTTTTGCCAGAGTTGTAGCCTTGGTGTGGCACATGTTGGTCGGAGATTGATTTCAGCAGCGTACGAACCACTATGCCCGATCACCATGCATCCATCGAATGTACTATGCCTGGCTCTGGAATCTCCTCCTCTGGCCGGTTACACTGGAAGTCTTCTGTTGAATTAGAGTATGCTATTCAGCATATATTTCTTCCCGCTGATTCAGATGGGCGGATCGTAGCGTGCAGTAGTGGTAGTGAGGCACTAGCTTGTGCAGTGGGCACTGCTGCACAAACTCACCTAGAGATGGTGGACGACACCTTTGCGCCTCGCTGGCGTCGGATCATAAGGATGCTGGACAACTTGCGAGCCTTCCTCCGCCCTGGAGAATGTACCTTTGACCTGGTGTATGCCCAACTGCACGGAATGGAAATAGGTGGTATGTACATAACATCCCCACATCTATACACGCCAGTAATATCAATGGCAGATACCCTTTTTTATTTGAATAGAGGGCAGCAGATTGCGGTTTCGTTTACCAAACAAGACCACTCTATCCTCTATGAGTCTTTCGACACGCACCAGGACATGCCATCTGAAAACTCGTGTTTGCAGTGCGCCCTTCAAATTACAGATGACGTTTTCCATGATCACAACTTCCAATCCGAGCTTGCAAACCTCCTGCTTCACCTCGACGAACCCCATGGCTACATGTACACCTCTCATCAGTCCTTCTTTATCTTTCCTCGTCTCCTTACTAGCATCTTACGTGGCGTTGGCCACAGCACCGAGAATCCCCATGCTACCAGATCCATCCGTTCCCATTACAACGTCAAACTCGAGTCCTTGGATCGATCCTTATTGTGGCTTTTGATCAAGGTTGGAGTTCAGACGTCTCTTAACCAGGAGCACAAAGGATTCGTCTCCTACAAAGTGTTCGTGTTGGACTTCATGTGCAACCTGGCGATGGACGCGATAGATTTCCACTTATCAAGCAATGTGCTTCACGCAATATCCTGCAAAATTCTTCGACGCTTGAGAAAGCTTGGTCCATCTGCCCCGCAATGGCTTCATGAGATAGTAGTCAAGACCAGCGTTGCTGTGAGGGAAACCCTCGAGGCGAGATGGAAGGAAGTTCAGTGCGGCCAGTCCTTAACCTTACTTTGGACACCTTCCGAGCTGGATCTTCGGGGAGATACTTCACTATCGCTGAAAGGGAGTCAAGAATATATTCGAAACCGCCTCCAGATACATGGGCCCCAATCACCCGAGTTTCCTATCTCCACCCCGTGTATTCCTCGTGGTAGTCTCGATGACATCCTTTCTCTGAACTTATCATTCTTCGAACGAGCACACCACATCGATCCCTATGTCGCCCTCTATGATGTGGAACAGGCGGTGGAATGTGAAATTGACGATTGGGCCCCTTGCGTTCCAGACGTAGATCACGCATGTCTCCAAGTGGTAGCACTAATGGCCGCGTACATCAAAGGCGCAGGCGAAACATATCGGGTCGATCCGGAACATGGATCTATTGCACACTTAACGGTATTTGAACTTTGGATTGCCCTGGACAGATGGAATGTCGAGGTGGTACCCATGTTGGCAAAGTTATCTCCTGAAGTGCCAAAAGAACGGTTGCATCATTTATTCTTTCGTAAAACCACGAAGCTTCATCGTCTGTGGCGTGCGGATCAATACCTTTCTATTCGTCACTCTCGTACTCTCCAACACCGGTCCCAAATCTTATCCGAGCATATATTCGATGTTTACCATTACGCCAACGACTCCCTCTATATTTCTGGTTCCACAGATTTCATGGCTTATGTTGCGGAATGTGAAAAGGCCTTACCCTTACATGAGATCATTGCATGTTTCAAGATACGGTGCCCATTGTCCCTGCACCTTTGGCGTTTTGGTACTACTCTCCTTACCGGGACCGCTTGGCTATCCAAAGATCACGAGCTATATACCGCTCTCCTCCGATCCTGCATTGTCAAGCAGTGGGAATCACCTGCTGCAGACGGAGTCTATATCATTTGTTTCACCTCAAGAGGTCTCGCACAGCAGAAACCTCAAGTTTCCATGGACTTCGCAGGACTCACAGCCCGCGATTTTCGATACGATTTTGGTAGCCATGCGACGTTGGACAGTTACATCGAATCCACGGATCACACTTCCAATGACGTACTGGCAGCTCAAATGCAATGTCCTGACGGCCTTCCGTTGCACGAATTCGTTGCCTTCGGGCACCTGCGGAGTGGTGCTGTATTGCAATGGGCCAATATCTTGCGGGAACTGCGCAGCAGGACCCTGAATTTTCACAGTCAGGACGTTTTCATGTTGTTAGCTGAAACAGTGTCACAAGTAGGGCCGTTGGACGGGGGAGTTGCTTACTGGGCGTGGCATCAAGAATTGGAAGAATTGTCTTTTTACTCCGCCATCTTAGAAGAAATCGAGGCTCTGTTTGTGGATGTCGCGGTGCGCGCGCAGGATGAAATCGTGATGGGCACCATTTCCTTGCTGCTTACTCGTCTACTTGCCTCGAGCCCAAGCGAAGATGTCACTGGGCGAGTCATCGAGATTCTTCGGCGCATCCGGCGAAAGACTTTTCAATGGTCACGAGAGTTAGCTTATGACGTTATGTTGGCGCCAACGCATACCAAACGGAAAGAAGTATTGATAAACATGGCCTTCACTTGTCGCAGCACATTCGATGTGGAGCCCGCAATGGTTCACTCGCTTGTCTCTTCTGCAGAAGATGTTGCTGCTCTGATTTTCGGAGCTATTGTCATACGTGTCAATCGCCCCATCGACGGTGCGTTTGAATCTGAACTCGCATCGCTTGTTGCATTACTCAAACGCGACCAAGTAGCTGCTCTATGGGGTAGTTCTATTTCGAAATATTCGCAGATACTGCTTGAACGAGATCGT
Organism: Fistulinella cinereoalba; assembly: GCA_038089115.1. Lineage (NCBI taxonomy): Eukaryota > Fungi > Basidiomycota > Agaricomycetes > Boletales > Boletaceae > Fistulinella > Fistulinella cinereoalba. The sequence goes on along the minus strand of JBBPKG010000290.1, from coordinate 3,504 downwards.
CGTCTTTCGCTTTCTCTAGAGAGTATCTTAAGGGATGCTATAGGCGCAGATATTTCAAATCAAGGGATCGATTCCGCTGTTTGCAGTGTTTGGCCTGGATATCGTCCAGGCCCACAAGTATGGCAGACATCGCCACATCCAGACACTCACTGGCTCGTGTCTGAAACCTCAGCTACCCAAGGCGGAGGGTCACAAATAGTTCACCTGAACTTGCTCGATGGAACGCTCCTAGTGGACGGTAAACCTATTGACGGATTGCCAGATGAGATCAGGAGTGACTTGACATACAAACGTATTTTTGGTGATGTACTAATATTTCATTCGGCTGCAATAATTTTGCCAGCGAGTTGACAACCTTCCTCACAGCAACGTTTTCTTGTCGTACCATCTAACTTGCCCGGCATGGATTTCTGCATACTTCCCCTGATTTGCGAGCACGCAGTAAGTACTATTTCGAATCCGTGACTAAGACCATGATGCTCAGTCTGACCATACACAGGTACATTTCGTGCTGCGGGACGGTGACCTGGTAATTCGAGCACGGCATCGTGATCATAGTGATGTCCTGGAGGTGATTCCTCAAGAAAGGCTGCTGGGCGATCTTCCAACAAAATTTATTGATGGTCATGTTCATTGGCTGAACCTGTCAACATCCATTATCGATATACGCCCTCTGGAAAACCCGTGGCAGGACTCCCCGCAAAACTGGAAAATCGATTGTACCTCTGGAAAGTATCGTATGCACAAAGGCGCCGAATGGCTTGTTGATATCCGAAGTCCTACATACGACATGGTTTCAAACCGGATGGGGTGCCTTGACATCCGCAAAAATCTGATAATCACCCTAGACGCTCAGCAGTCCAGACTTTCTGTCATCCTTCCCCGCTACAGCCTATCGTTTTTCCTGAACGCTGATGAAGAGCTAGAGTCAAATGACTTTAAAAATATGGTATACGACGAATGTCAATGTATTGGCACGCTATTTGGTTTAGAGAATCGACTCGTCCTCCGACCAAACATGCATTCGGAGGGGCTCGTTTACAGATGCGCCATCATACCCCATGGTAAAGTCTCTCGCGAAAAGCGCAGCCACCATGCTCGCATCACTATTGATGTGGTCTCCACTGAAGGCATCGTTGATCTACGCCCCATCACATACCATATCTATCACGTTGATACTGATCTAGCCTGTTTATCTTGTGATGGCAGCTGGAAGAGCAGGTTGTATCTTGCCAACCTGCATTTGCTGACTAGCATTGACTGGATTCCCGACCCATTGACAAGTAAAACAGGGATCCAACAGTCTCAATATCTGCTGCAGTCGGCCGCATGTCAATCAATCATGGATCTCGACCTTGACTACGAAGGACTTCAGATTTTACCGGACCCATGGCACTGCACGATCTACCCTCAAGTTCGGTTTGCCTTCGATGAAATTAACTATCAAATTCGGAGACGCCGATTTCTCTGTGGCACTTTACTGGGGAACATGATCAAACGTCCCACTCTGGACGATCGCAGGGCGCTACACACAGCGTACCTTTTCCCTGCGCAAGTGAATCAAGTATCCTTGCTGCCGATTCATGTCTACCCCTCACGGCCATCTGAGCTTGAGCATTTTGCATCGATTATATCACTTGCGGTTTACCACTGGCTTCTTGGAGGCACGGAGGAAAGACGTAGTACTGAACCGTGGAATACATCGGGATCCGCATCCACCTCAAGGATAGATTTCTATTCCTATCTAAGGCTCGGACCTTGGGAGTGCAGCTCGCAGTACATGTCTATGAGTACTAGGGCGCTGGGGCCGCAGTCGCTCGCCGAGATGGAGGCTCTCCTGCAAGATGCGAAAAAAATAAGTCAGCGCTTCCGACTCCTATTCTTGCTCCCCGCAGTGGTCTACTTCGAGTGCAACCAACCTGAAAAATCCTTCCCTTCTATCCTCGTAGCACTTTCGAAGAGAGTTCCGCTCAGGAGCTTACCACGCTATGACCAGCATCCTTCAAAGCTCATACAGGACCTCACTTGTCGCCTCATGAAACTCCATGCTTTGCATGTACCCACATCTCCTCTCCAAGCTCCCGATTTACCTGCCAAGTCTCATCATCCGAGGGATCACCAACGGATCACGCTACAGCAATTGCTACATGACCGCTCCCCGCCACTCCTACCAGACCTTACTCAATTTCCACGTGATGACATCATGGATAGCAAGTCATCGTCCGGCTCAAGTTCTGATTGTAGCGACGCATTGAAAAAAATATTCGCCTCCTTTCGGATGAATGAAATGACAAGGTTTGAATCAAAATATATCACTGGTATTCTTGACAGTGCACGACATGCTCGCAAAGCACCATGCATCCCCTCGACAAACCGCGCTGTGGATAGACCTTCCATCGTAGAGTCCCTCTGGAAATACTATTCTCAGTGTAGGAAAGACTACGCTTTCGCTTTGAACAAGCTAAAGAAAGATCTTGGCCCATTGGGCGATCCTCTCAAAGAACTTATCCATCGCTCTGGTCAATGGCCATATGTTACACCAGATATCCTCTTGCAGTGCATCTCCACTACTTCACAGGTCAGAATTTCCGTCGGTTGGAAGAAGTGTCTAGTATCTTTGGCACTTCTTCTGATGCAACTACAACGTTCTCGAAGATTACTGCATTCTGCAATTGTCCTGGACTGGCCCGAGGAAGATCCAGACTTTTTGAGGGAGCTGGAAAATAATGTCGCATGTGATAGCTGGGACCCTGAAGTATACCCGGATTGGTTATTGATCCAGGTGCGATGTGGGCGTACTATAACCCGCAGATCATTATTGCTAATGCTGGTACTTCTTGTTACTGCATACCTCAGATACAAGGAAACTTCCTTGTTCGCAGGAATCAGGTAGATGTCGCAATGAACGTAATCTCCTCAAAAAGAAATGCCACACTGCAGGTCAATATGGGCGAAGGGAAGACATCCGTCATCCTACCTACAGCCGCCATGACTCTCGCTGATGGTAAACAGCTGGTCCGTGTCCTTGTCTCTAAACCATCAGTAGTCCAGGTGTTTCGACTACTGGTCAATCGCCTTGGGGGGCTTCCAAGTAGACGGATATACCACCTGTCCTTCCCGCGCTTCCTCACAAACACGTATGGCAAAGCGCATATAGAAGCTTTGGACGAGCTTCTATCCGATTGCATGCGCGATAGGGGGATTTTAGTGATCCAGCCGGAGCACGCCTTATCCCTGAAGCTGTCCATCGTAGAACGGAAACTGCCAACAGATCTGGTTAGTGAAATTCGAGACTTCGGCGGGAACCCACGCAGCGACCTCTTGGAACTCCATCAATGGGTCGATTCTCATCCTCTAGATATTCTGGATGAGAGTGACCATATTCTCAACCCAGGGTTCCAGCTGATACATATGATCGGCCATGAAAACCACGCACAAGGATTCCCAGAAAATAGATGGGCCATCATCCAGCAGGTGCTTAGGCTAGCGAGGAAGAATGCACTT
>JBBPKG010000288.1:0-33438 GCA_038089115.1 Fistulinella cinereoalba | reverse complement strand
TGGCTGTATGAGACTAGGGTAAAGGTGCTGTGTTTCTTTGTCGAGGGCGCTCAGGCGAGCACGCTCGACGAATGGTGACACGACGCCGATGGATGTTTCGAGCTTTATTTGATGACTTTTTTTTTTTTCCAGGAAAGGTGAATGATATGACTCAACCTTACCTTAGCATATGCATGCCAGACGTAGCAGCTGCATGATAACAAAGTTCCAACGGATCAATCAGCATCAACCGAGAGGCGAAGCAAACCGACACACACAGCGTGGCAAAAACGAGTGCATGGAGGAAAGGAAAGAAGTGAAACAAACAAAAATCCACGCCAAAGTCTGATTCGAGGACCCACGGGATACAGCCACCGATTTGGTACTGCGCGGATGTTTCAGATCGTGGTCGATAGCACCACAAAGATGTTGGTTGTCGGCAAGATATGTGTTGACAGATGTGGGGACCCGGAGTCCACGGATTCGCTGTCGATGCCAGGCCCGTTGAGCCCTGAAGGCGTTGGTCGCGTACCTGGCGGGACGAAGGGCCCGAATGGCCTAGCGCAACGTGGACGAAGGAAAAAGCCTCGGATGGTCTAGTGTAGTGGTAAAAATTCAATTGGTCATTGAGTAAGTGGTGGGGATCGTCGACGTGAGTGTATGACGTCTAAATAGAATTACAATTTCGATGCATGAATGGAAGTGTTAATCAAAACAGTGCGGCAAGATAGAGATGAGAGCGGAGCATTGTGCGATAACTAATAGTACAGTGTTCGTTTTATTGATACGACATTCGTTCTTGATACACCGTCGATGATATCAACGTGATTTCACGGGGGAGGCGGAAGGGGTGCGGGTATGGGTGTGGCGTTTGCGAGGGGTTCGCTGAAGAGGTTCGAGGTAGACGTCGTCGTAGTTACGGAAGACGCATTGACCGTGCTCATGGTCTGCGCGCGTGGCCCAGACGCAGTGCCACGATCGGGTTTCGCGAAACTTGAATGCGACGGCGACGTGGTCCTGGTCCCAGCGCTGGATCCTCTGTTTCGCGTCGAAGGCCTTGTCGGACAGCGTGATAAGCGCGGAGCCGCAGATGGTGAAGGCGACGTCTAGCGAACTGTTTGCGATGTCGAGGAGGGACTCGAGGGTGGGGTCCATTTCGAGCTCCTTGGGAAGACCGCTGGATGGTGTTAACACGGGCGGGCGCTCGTGCATGTGGACTCACGGGTGCACGGGGTCGTATCCGTCGACGAGGATCTGGTAGGTGGAGCCATCGGAGAAGTGGAGCTGCATGCTCGGATGCCTGGACGAGCGGTGTATCCTGGTGAGCACCTTGCCGACGATGGCGGACGGGTCGACGCCGGGGGGACTCAGGCGGAGGGGGGCGGGGCGACGACGGGGGCTCATCGGGGGCACGTCTGGGCTCGGTCGGGCATCGCTCATGGGTTTATGAACCCGGACGGTGTGGAGGTCCACAGCGGGGTGGACAATGGGGAAAAAGAATGACAGTGACGAGATTCGAACTCGCGCGGGAAACCCATCACGGATGTGAGGATGGACCTAAACGTGACGCCGTAACCACTTGGCTACACTGCCGTTCGGGACCAAGCGGGGGTGTGGCGATGAGATGTGGGTGGTGGCAGACCCGACGCGTTCAGTGTGCTGGGAGGGAAAACGGCGTCGCGGTCGACCATGCACCAGACGCACGCAGCCCGCCCGATCGGACCCCGCACACTGCCCCGTTCGCAGTCGCCGTCGATCCCCTCGACACCCCCTCTCCGCATCAACAAGCCCTCTGCGGATCTCCGCCCCTCATCGCCCCCATCGCTCCTCTCCTCCTCCCCCGCCCCCTCCAGGCCCCCCCTCCCCGGCGCCGCCCCCGCACCCCGCCCGAACGGTCGCCCAAAGATACAGCTCACCCTCTCCGGCGCCGTCAGCGAGTACTACGCCGGCCCCTCCCTCATCCCCGCTGGCCTCGATGGCGAGAACCCCGGCGGCGCCACCGTGCGTCCCCCTCCGATCAACACCGCACACCCCCTCGCGTCCGGCGACGTCAGCGAGAGCACGATAGACCAGCTCGTCGCCAGCTTCGATAGAGCCACCGTTGACTCATACACCCCCATCGAGGAGACCTCCACCCGTCAGGCATTCGAGCGCTGGTCCGATAGCGTCCTCGAGGAGCTCGCCAGGCTCGGCGAAGGCCAAGGGGGCGCCGTCCACAAGGTCAGAGATATCAGGACTGGCCGGATCTTCGCCCGGAAGACCATCACCACCCGCGAGGCACCCTTCAAACAGCTCGAGCGCGAGCTCTCCATCTCCTCCACCTGTAAACACATCAACATCATCCAGTTCTACGGCGCCTACATGTCGCCCTCTTCCAGCGAAGTAAAGGTCATGATGGAGTTCGGTGCCGGCGGCAGCTTGGAGGCCGTCAGCAAGCGCATCAAAGAACGCGGTGCGCGTATTGGCGAAGCTGTCACCGGCCGCATAGCCGAGGGAGTGAGTGTCTTTCACTTTCTATCATCCCTACCCTTTGACGCCCGTCTCAGATCCTGCAAGGCCTTGCTTATCTCCACTCCCTCCGAACGATCCACAGGGACATCAAGCCGTCCAACATCCTCCTCACCGGTGAAGGCATTGTTCGCCTCTGCGACTTCGGCGTGTCTGGTGAACTTGTCAAGTCCCTTGCGGGAACATTCACCGGGACCAGTTTCTACATGGCCGTGAGTTTGCGTTTCATCCAGTCGCTCCTGGCTCACGCGCCCCACAGCCCGAGAGAATTAGTGGAAAAGAGTATAGCATTCGTGCTGATGTGTGGTCCACCGGCATCACCCTCTTGGAACTCACTCAAAACCGATATCCTTTCCCCGATGACCTGACTTCCATCGAGTTGCTCGTCCACATTACCCAGGGAGAGGTAGGATCGCCTGCTCAATCACTCTTTTTAATGCTTGATATCTCCTTTTCAGCCCCCGCAGCTCGCGGACGAGCCCGATGTCACATGGCCCAGTGAAATGAAGGATTTCATAAAGCAAACGTACGCACACTTCATTTACTATACCATATCCTCTTTCTGACCGTACAACCATCAGTTTAATCGTAGATCATACTATCCGTCCAACCCCCGAAGAAATGGTGAACCATCCATGGATCATCAGTGTCATGAAGAGGGAAGTTCCGATGGCCAGGTGGATCCGTGAAGTCTGGGGATGGCGTCCTGCTCACTCTAACAATGGGTACGCATCTCTCGCTGCGCCTGGTACTATATGTTATCGACAATGCCCCTTGACGCTCAGTAGCTCTAGCTCTGTTTCCAGGCCTGGTTCCAGTCGAGGCCCTCGCACTTCAACATCATAGAGACATCACAATAACAATGATCTTCCTGGTTCTTTTGTGTCATGTGTGCACCCATCACACAGTGTTATTCTGCTCCCAATCATGCAATTCTCGCCCTAATGTGTTGCACCGCGACGATTTATACTGATATGTTTGATATCACTTACTCTCGTTCGCAACGGTATGGATATGTCAATGTACGGACAATCAAAGGCTCGTCTTGGACGCTCTCGGCTTGAATTCACGAATAGGTATGGTACCATTACTGATGATACTTGTGCCCTGCTCCAATTCATTTACACTGGACCGAGGATGAACGTGGAACAATGCAAAGATGTAAAGATGCAAAACGCGACGCATCACGAGGCTATAAAGCATTCCACGAGACGCATGGACACGCTTCGATCGGGTAAAGGTATTTGCGTCGATTGAATGCAACTGGTGGATTCGTCATCCGAAGATCACAGCCTGATCCAACGGAGACGTACCCCATGCCCATGCCGAGCACGGCGGAGATTTTTTTTAGTGGTTCTCTGATGTGGAACGCGCTCGCGAAACCAGAGAACTGATGGAGATGATCTGAGACGTCCGGATGGAGAATCCATATCTGGAGATCATTCAAACTGACCATCCGCCCAAAATGAACGAATTTGGAAACTTCGTCGACTACCTGGAGCTTTGCGGACGATAGTGATTGGACGCCGACATAATAAATAGTAGAAACGAACTGGGTACTCGAATACGCCCACAGCATCAGATGGAACGTCCCGCTTGGTCAGTGAAATCGTCCAGGGAAAGGGGAAGATCTTGCTTGTCGCCTAACACAAAATCAAATCGCGTCCGCGTGCGGGTTCTAGAGTCCAGGCTTCGGGACCAGTCTAGGACCCGGATGGTATCGACGGGTCGACCAAGATCAAGGTTGAGAAAACTGCATAAGCGGGGTGTCCGTCATTCAGAACGGAGTCACCCTACACGGTAGTAAATCGGGAAAACGACAATAAAATGTTACGGATGCAAGATTTTCCCTATCACTCGCCAGCCCCAATAAAGATAACGCACAGTGCCGTTGGAAGGACAAATTAACTGAAGGAAGGAGGGCAGACGGCTAGATCGAGCCGCCAAAAGCCAAGGTCAAGACTACCTTGCGCATGCGAGGGAATTACGTCGAGGGAATTACGCGTTAATCCTGTAGGAAGAACAAATTAGCTCGGATAGATGGATGGATAATACCAACCGTAGATCACCAGGATCGGGTCCATCTTATACGTCGGAAGTCCTCACCACGCGTCTTTTTGACCTGCAGGACAAACTATCATTGGTATTGCGACCTAGGCCTGTCAGAGGTTTGTACAGATGACGCTTCCGAAAAGGATCAATAATCACCGCGATCGATGTTTCGGGAGGATTAAAGGACTCATCCCACAATCGTCGCCGATCCAGGTTCGGATCGTTACGGTGCCATAGGAGGATGATCTTCCAAGGATCGACGGAACTACATCATCCTGGGATAGATAGCGGTGAAGTTGCTGTATGCAAAATGTCCCGTGCTGTATCACTTGCTGTATCAGAGATCTGTTACGCCTCCAGGCTTGAGAAAGGCCCAAAACAGGAATGGGGAGACTCGGGATCCCGTGTTTTCCCTTCATGCTCTATCTAGCGTGGGTAGAACACCATCAGCGACCTACCACCGTCCTTGACGAGCGTGAGTCGAGGATGACGAGGCGGCGGCGGACATACCGGTAGGCAAACTATATCCATTCGTACGGTTATACTAGATATCCGGTCCGTGTCCAGGGGACATTCGGTGTTTCCTACCCCGGCGTCAATGTTACAAGATTAACCGAGACCTGTCAAGGGCAAGGGAGATGGAGGCGCCGTCGACTCGGAGCGAATGAGAAAGGCTCGCGGGTGACCATGGGAGAGGCTCCGTCTTGTGCAGAGCGAGACGTAGTATATATACTGGTTCGACATGTCGGTGGTACAGCTCATTCAGAAAAAAAAAACTGTCTGAAACGACCGTAAGCGATCCCGCGAACATTTTTGCCGGGCGGCGTTCCAAACCCCTCGCTGGGCGAGCAACAAGCGACGACACCTTTAGACTTGACCCATGATACTGCTGATCGCGATCCTCGAATCGCTTGGCCGTATGCCCCCAGAAGGAGGACTCATTTTGCTGCCGACCGATTATCCGGGGTTGCCCCTGAAGGACTATTGGACAGGGGACAGCTTGGACACATTGACGGTCATAAGACCACGGATCACCTTCAAGTCTCTTCGGACTCGACCGTTGCGCATTCGCCATCCAACCCTCAGCCTGTCGCTTCGAACGCTCATCTCCTGTGAATACACCAATTTGGTAGAGAAGAGATGGATAGCGATTGTTGAGGCTGGACCTCAAGTCCCAGTATCGCGAGCGCTCGCAGTGCTGTGACCCTCTTCGGCCGCCTCCGAGCCCTAAGCTGTTTACCAGCCCTGCCAGACACTCAGGGCGCCAATTCCCACCTGTCTCATCGCTGTCCACGTTCGCCAATGTGTCGATGGAGGGCTCCGCTGGCACTTGGAGCGTTCCTCCCCCCAGCGTCCGTGTTTCATCTTTTTGCTATCAGGCCACTCACACCATCAGGCATTAATGCGGGTGAAACGTGTCGGTCGGTGCTGACCCAGGGCTCTCGGGAACCCAGCATAACGATTGGTATCATACAATTCAACAGCTCGGCCGCGGCTTTGCGGAGCGTGGTGGAAGCTCGCATTGCACGCACGCCATCACAGACATCTTGAAGACGGGGTCTGCAATATCCAAGATAAAATTTAATTGAATTGGATTTTAGTGGGTTTTTTTTTTCTTCCTGATAAAAGAGGAATAGGGATCTAAGCTGGGCTCCAATCGGAGATCGATACCCAGCAGAGTTCCGCTGGCGGTTAGATTCGTTCCGGAGCGGAGCACTCTAACTTTTCCCCATCCAGTTGGTCCCGCTGGTCAGGCGAGAAGTCTTACGTGACCTCTGCGGGCCACCGGCGCATCTGGCCGTTTTGCAGGGTGGGTGTTCGCACGTTCAGCTGTGTATCAGAAAAAAGGTAACGAAATGTTGCCCAGTCGTTCTCGAGACAGTCGCACTCGATGCCTGCTGAATCAACACCGCCGGAAAAATCCAGATGCGGCGGGGGTACGGGGGATCAAGAGCTGGTACGCACGCTGTCAAACTGGCCTTATTTTGAGTCAGAGTATCAATACATTTTCTGAGGCTTCTCGTTGGTGAGTCTAAAGCCTGAGAGAGAGAATTCAACGGACACTGGTTGCAAATAGGATTATCATGCTTGTACGTGATCTTGACATACAAGCATCGGAAATGGACCCATCCCCTGGGAAGCATGCTTGCACGCAGAGTTCCTGGAACTCGAGGCAGGGCACACTGTCTAGAATCCATAGGTCGAAGGAACTTCACATGAACATCGCACTTAACACTGCGAAAAGACCTCGGTGTTAGCTCGGCAAACGATCGGGGTGATGTCAGCGCCAGAACATCTCGGTCGCCCACTGCGGCCACTGTTGTTGGCCGTTGACTATTGTTATGACACAGTCAATGCGTTTTTTTTTATTCAAAGCGGAGCTTTTTTTACAGTGATCCGTGCGGGACTGTGGCACTCGCAGCAGGTCGATTGTATCAGTCGACTAAAAGGTGTGCTGTACGCGGTGCAGAGAGGGCATGTATTGCTACACAGGACGTGTCAATTCAAAAACTGAATGAAACCAGACAAGTATGATGTACAAAGGACAATCAAATTGGTCGTGTCAGAAGCCGCAGTGCCTCGATTGGTTCGGTGACTAGGTGACTGAGCGGTCAAGGTACGTGGAACATACAGTAGCATCGTGATCAATTGAGAATGGGCGAGGGCAGGTGTCGAGATGATATAAAATGCCGCGGGGGATGGGAGATTAGGGTGGAGACGGAGGACACGCTGGAAAAGACAGTGCATGTACGTGAACAAACACGAATGATGTACGGGGACCTGCTGTATGAGGTGTGAAAGCTTGCATGTGTCGTGGATCACACCGGAGTACCATGGGGCTGATAGCGGCATTCACATGTGGGCGTTTCTGATTACGGTAAGGTGAGGAAGTTATACGGCGGACGTGAAAGGTCACCGAGTTTGAATTGTTGCACCATCGCAGTCCCGCATGTTACGAGGGTACAGGGGGGAATATGTTGATTCAAAATATTCAACGGCGGACGTGAACATGACAGTGACATTTGGACATGGTGGGCGGGCTGGGTGCAGGGGCATGTCACGTCGGGGGATATGTCGCCGACGGGTTTCCTAAAGCGGAAACTGCGCCGCATCAGTCATACAAATCCCAGCCAAATCACTCGTTTTGGGGTGCTGGAGCACAAGGCGGCGATTTGGCAGGGAACACCTCCCATTATGGCAGGGATCGTCAAATTTTCACGAGCACGACCCGCACAAGACGCGGGCCAGACGGACCAGCGGGACGAAGATGACAGCGAGCTCGCCCGTATCATGGTACGTATTGAACACTGCATATTTTTCCCACCTATTTTACAAGAAAACTTGACGTGGAAGTTATGTGTGGAAATTTATTAAAAAATCTCCACCTTCCGTATACGAAATATTGTTATGGCAGACTGAAAATGCCATCTGTTACAACGCAACACGACCCTTAGATCTGAATTTAGTGATCCAGACCGATTTCCGGGTCCGTCACAATGGTGTCGTCCCCGTCCATTTTCCACCCTTTGACCTTCCCTACTTCTTCCTTGGAAGAATTCTAGTATAAAACAATGAAGGATCAGCCACCCGAAGACCAGCCTCCCATCACTAGTCCCATGGCAGATAGCATGACCTAGTTCGTAGCTGTCCTCCCTTTGATCCTGCCACACTCACCAATTTTCTTCATTCAGCTCCTCCACCCCTGTCAACGCCTACATACCCCCCGCGAGCTACTACTCGCCCTCGCACAGCTCGGGACCCCACGTTGTTGCGCCCCAGCCGCGCAGCGAGCCGCAACAGCGGAAGCGTCCTAAGTATACCAGATCCAAGACCGGGTGTCTCACATGTCGCGTCAAAAAAATAAAGGTGAGCATGCACTCCCCGTAACCGACCAGGGCTAAACTCCGCTCCGCTAGTGTGACGAAGCCAAACCTGTTTGCATGCGTTGTACTCATGGCCAACGAGACGCAAGTATCCGTCCTGTCTACCTTTGTAACCCGCTCAGCGACCCACCAGTGCACGTGGCCTGAGGGCGTCCCGACTCGCAAAAAGGCTGCGCCGCGTAAAGACAGTGTTGATGGCCGACCCTCAACAGCCGAGTCCGGTCTATCTGAGACGTCGACCCCCCCGACTCGCGATAATACCCCTCCGCGCCGCACCCACACAGATTACAGTCTACCCCCCGTGGTAACGCGTCGTCACAGGTACTTCGGGATCGCATTTCCAACCACTTGTACTAATTCCCCGCCAGCGAGCCGTTTGTACCACCGTTGGGACCAGACCCGGAAGTTGCCCGTCGACAAATGTGAGTGCTGCCTTTCGTGAATCTGGATCAGGGTCTCATCGCTCGTAGTGCTCCACACCCTTATCAGCTTCATCATCATTCTTCTCAGACAAATGTTTTATCCATGATACCCGAAATACCTGCATACCAATCCGCCCGTTACGATACTGCTTACAGTAGCGCTTCCTCCATGCACACCAGTTCGACTCGCCTTCCGGCACATTCGCATTCGTCTAGTCATTCACTTCAAATGCGCTCGATGACACAGCACCATCAAACTCAACATCAGCATCAGTCACAGCAGACCCAGCATTGGACGCAGCCTCAGATGCTTCCCCCACTAAATCCCATGGAACCATTTGTAAGTGGTTGTTATGTATTTTTATTTTTATTTATTTTTCGATCGGCGCTCAACGTTACGCTCAGTTTCACACTCAGGAGAGGAACTTGGTGGGACACTCGTCTAATGATCATCATGCTAGATACCAATGATATCATGATTGCGCCTGTCTTTTCTCTAAAGATTTATTGCGATAGATCTTATGAGCACCGTCTACTGCATCTGAGAGACCGATTTTCGCTGCTAACCGTTTGCTGGCTTGGGATCATCCAGGGGGGGGGAGAGACGCGTCGGGTGAGGCTTTGCGTAACGCCTAATTGGACCTCACGGTGACTCTTTCGAAATCGTTCTGTCGCAAGTGTGAACGCAGGAATTCCGTGATCGCTGTAGCGTTGCTGAGACTGCTCTCGCCTAATCAACCGGGGCCTGTCATCCGGACAAGCTCAAAGTTCTAAAAGTGATGCGTCCTCCGCAACCTGCGTGTATTCCATTGCTAGACGTGAGTCTTGACTATCGGACTCGAACCACTCCGCGCTAATGCCCACTGGGACTGGCAAATAGGTTTGGCAAGGCCTCTGCACAATATCCGAGGAACACCGTTGGCACTGCTCTCGCGTGGGTCTCATTTCCAGACGGGGACAACGGGTGTGATATCCAGGGCATGTCTGCTGCTGGAGATCCTTGCCATATTTCGCAGGGGTGTTGTGCGATCAACTCGTGTTCGTCGTCGAGATGAAGGGTACATTACTTCCGGAAACTTTCCGACCGTCCCTGCTATCGGCCTTCCATGATTGGTGAGCTTGGCCATGAAATCCGTGCACCCTGCAATTAATGGCCCCTAGGGGCTGGACAGCGGCGAAGTGGTTTCACATTTCGATCCAGTCTTGAGATGCTGGCACGTTCATGCCTGTACTTACATGAGTATGCTCATGCTCAGCTTCGACCAGTAGATACATTCCGAGTTAACTTAGGTTCCAGTGCTGTTGCCTTACATGCCCACTAGCAGGACACGAAACATCCGATGCCATAGAACGAGGGAATGAAAACTCGAGATCGGATGTCACCTCCGAATGACATGGACGACATGATTTGCTGGAGGACTGCGCAAATCCACGCGATATCATTCCGCGACCATCGCATAGAATCCTCTAGCTGCACAGGTATATGCCACTCTCATGGGTTTCCCGCACTGGAATCCTCTACGTGTCATTCGTCAGGCAGCTCCAATAGATCAATCAGTCTAATTCCTACACCAATACAATTCTGACCCTGTACCTCTAGTGCCCGCCCAGTCATATGGGGTTAGAGCACGTGTCCATCTTCATGACGATAATTTCCTTCCGCCTCCCACTACATACTCATTACAGCGGTTTGATGCCGCCCTGTCGCACAACCTGTCCGCCACGCATGTGGTAGCAACCATGTTGGACTCAACGATCCATTCAGATTTCCATACGATCCACGCACGTATTCATCTGGACCACAGTATGTACAAACAGGGTCCACCGTTACTGAATGTACACTCAGCGTCAGTGGAGTCGCTTATGACAGAAGTTGGCCGCTGTATTACTATTACTTAGGTTTGCATGAAATTCAAAAATTCGGAGCCTATAATGCTTCAGGTATGATCGTACATCTCGTTGGGTTGACGGCTGGTATTCACGTGTTCCTCTGAGCTAGTCATGCCAAGGTCTGGAAACGGCTTGATCAGGGATTGGGCCTAGCGATGTGGCTGGTAAGTTCGGTCATGAAAGATCTGCAGCTACATGGCGCTATGACCAAGTAACGGTTTTATTCCGAGACTCGCGACGTGTGCGTTTGTGTATGTAATCTCATTTTTGATAGGTGCCAGCAGTCAACAGTGAGGCTTTGTGTCAATCCACAGATCAGTGCATGGCTTTGAATAAGAACGCTGTCTCACTCTCAATCTGGCTTCTAGCCAACAATGCACTTTCTTCTATTTTTTTTTTGTTGTTTGGGTTGATTGGCACGTATTGATGGCCACATTAAAAAAGAACTTATGACGGGGTCAATCACGGAGGCTGTGGGTGAACTAGGGCAAATTGGTGCACAAAAGAAAGGACCAAGTTAGGGGTAGTTGCGAACCTGAACGTGCGTTCTCGAAATCTGAACCCCTCCAGGTCACCAGGTGGTGATGCGTGCCCAGTCTTGTACGCAATCAGGTCCTCTAAGGGGTTTGCGTGATGCTGACGTGTTTGTGTCGAGGGTCTGTGAATTGGATGCCAGCAAGGCATTACGGCTTGCAAGGCGGGCCCAAGTTGATGAAACGACAACACTGCCCTAAACTTAGTGTTTATCAAAAAAGCGGTCCGTGGGGCGCCCACTTGAACTCAAACTCGTGACCAATTTGGCGGTGGTGATCATGTGTGAAGTGGTCCGTAACAAATTATTTGGTTAAGAGAGCAGCGATCCACCCCGGTGCTTCGTGATGCACCGTTTAACGCCTGCTCCAAGCAACCCAAAGGACTAGAAGCACTGGAAGCTCTTGCTTCCCCATCTCGTGATTTGTCACGCTCTCCTGGCTTGTACGTACCTGGAATATATGCTGTGGCGTTCATAAAAAGATCGGCCACTCAACATTTTGAATGGGGGGGTTCTCTGGGGTTCTTCTGAACAATTTTTTTTGACAGTGGCGTTGTACAAACCACTGATCAACAAACACTCTAAGCCATGTCAGCAGTAATCGGAATTTTTCTATGGTCTGATTTTTTTTTCTTAATCCTGTGATGGAACTATCTCGGAGATTGGCACGAATTGGGCTTGGATAATTGGTGGGTGGCCTTCCTAACTCCAAATGGGACAGCATCATGACGTTCTCCCCGTTAGTTCTCCACGACGTAAAGATACGCACGACCGCCGCCGTCTCAGATAAACAGCAGACGGGCCATGCGCATGCACGCGGAATATAGAAACGTCTCGGAAAAGGATACGTTGCCATCGACGGACGCGGGTGTAAGGTTAACGGATTCCAACGTGACTGCTCAGCGATTCGATTCGATTTGATGCTGATCCTCACTGGGCCGCCAAAATTCGCTTCAAGGGATATGGGGGTCATAACCAAGCTATAACGGTTAAAGTTTCGGCCCCACATTAGTGCCCCTCCAGGGCATTTTTGATGATGCCGTAGATCTTTTTGCAAAAAAAGTGCAAAATTCTAGGCTCTCGATGGATTCAAGCTTAGCATGTCTTTTCTTAGAGTTGTTCGTGAAAATCGCATCATAGCAATTCGAAACACGGAGAATGAGTTTCAAGCTTATTGTTGACGTTCATTAACGTTCAAACGTTGATTCAGCCGACAGTTTGATCACGTAATCCATTGACTTGCCCGATAAGATTGGAAAAAGAAATCACGGCGCACAGGACCCACTTCCAAAACGTCCACCGGCATCCATTCTCAAGACGTACGATGGGTTGGTCGAATAAATATTCTGAGGGTCTATTTACCTCAACAATGTTGTACCAGCTTCAGCAGAGGAAGTTAACCTGAACACTCCATCCGCCACACTCAAACGCTATTGAGGCGTTTTATCACGTCCTACACAAGATTAAACATGAGATCGTCCACTCTCGCCACCACTAGGACAAACACGAGCCAAAAATGTGGCCACGCGCAGCTGATGTCAGTGACGCGGAGCTCACAGGTTTCACCGTCGAGCAAGATCTCGTTCAAGTGCGCAGCGGACCTGTGAGCCATGGGACCATCATCTTCGGCAAGATCAGAATTCCAGCGGTGAAAGGCGAATTGAGCCCAGGCTATGTTCATGTTAGGTGCGTTGAGCTTACCCTTCAGTTTACGGTGCCAATATATAAAAACCCTGCTGTGGGTGGGCGTCTGTCGGGCTTCGGGATGTGTCATTCTTGGAAAGTCGTGACTCAACGACGTTATTCCTTTTCCTTTATTTATTGATGGCGCGCTGTCTTGTGTACTTCGTCCATTCCGCAGAATCCACGATCCGCCTAACAGGGTAAGTGCGGGCAATTCCCTCCTGTTTGTCGTAGTCCCGTGAATTCATTTTATCCTGTTAGGATGTTACGTTCCATTCCATCCTGTATTTCGAGGGCGAAAGAGACGCCGCCGGCCACCCACATCTCTGGCGTGCGGTTCTGACGGAGGACTACCCCCTCAAGTTCTTCGATGACTGACGGCGGCTCTCTAGATCTACAGAGGCTCTACAGGTTCGCCCTGCCTCCTTATTGACGAAACAGTACCTGTCACAGCCCTGTATGCCAGCGAACCCATCTATTTCCCGAATCTGCGTTCCCCGTTCTTCCTTTTCCTTTTTTTTTGCTATTTTTTTCTGATTTTTTTCTAACTCGCCGTCTCCGTCTCCGCGGACTCTTCTTCCACTGTGTGTTCTTCATTTATCCTACAGCTCCCACCGTCGCGAGAGGCATGGCTCCGACTTACGTTTGTATGTATCGCCAAACATACACCATGGATAGTATGCTGCAGCGCCTTTAGGCCTATTCCATTTGAGCCAACCATGCTGCGATCAAGCGTGTACCCACGTTCATCCCGACCTCGCCGTTGTAGGTTCAATCATCCCACCTTATCCATCAAAACATCTCTCTATCAACGAGGGGCGTAGCTGTACATGGGATGACGACCGTGCGACATCTCGAGGCCACAGCACCGATCAAGGGTCTAAAGTTATGCTTCAAGCTTTCTTATCGGCCCTTAGGTGCAACACGGTGTCCGCCGTGCACTGACAGCCAATTATGAAACACTCGAAATATGCGCCCAGAATCTATTGGGTATCGACAAGTAGTACATTTACAGGAGAGAACAAGGGTGCTCAGAATGTATCGTTCAGCGCCGCCCCTTCCACCCCCCACCTCGGTACGAGTACACATACAAGGCAGTAGGCAAGATAACAAACATGATTAGAGAAATGAGGCATAGAAGAACAAAAAAGAAGAAATATTTACGAGACGGACACATGTGATGACCGCATGGTGGAGATTGTTGTACAGAGTGCACAATCAAATAGTGTCATGGAACCATACGCTGTTAGACGGAAGAACACCATGGGAAGTGAAGCAGTGGGACCCGATCCTTTGGGAGAGTGCAGGCATCGCCACCTCTTGCGAACCCGTGTAAACGAACAAACCGTTTGATGGTACGGACGTCACCAGAACCTTGTCGTTCTGCGCACCAGTGAAGGTGGCGAACTGACCGGGCGGCGGCGTCGGCACGTCCATGAAACTAGCCATTTGCACAGTACGATCGCCAAGGGACGATTCCGTGGGCGTCGGAGAATAACTAAGCCCCGGAGTTGATGGGCTGGAGCTATAGGCCGTCGGGCTTGCGTCATCAATCTTGCTAGCGCACGATCCATCCAGATGTAAGCTTCCGGCGGGTAAGGTCGCTGACCTCCCAAGTGGACGGAGCCTCGTACCAGGCGGTGAAACCATACTGTAGACGGGGTGAGATATGTCCATGTTGCTGACCGTTTGCACCATCGGAGGAATCCCGGAGAGAATATCGCCTTCGCTCTTGGTCTTCGTGAGAGTGCGTCCTAAGGGAGATTGCGCTGCAGGCAATTTACCAACCCAGAGACGCCACTCCAGAGCTTCCCCGAGTGCACGCTCGCATCGGCCAATCTCTCGTGGGGGAAGACCAGACAGCTTGGCCCAGGCTCGATTCGAATAACAGCGATCTTGCATGAATTTTGATGCCAGAATTAACGATGCAAGAAACGCGCGACGGGGACAGAGGAGGGGAGACGGCAATGCAGGAAGGGGTGGGAGGGAAACATTGTTTATTTTCGACTTGGGTGCCGGTCGCGGATCAGTCTCTATAGTTGAGAACGGAGTGTCGGCTGCGTACGGATCGACGCGCACGGTAGCAAGTAGAGCGGTTAAAGACGATTTGGTTGGTGGCGAATCTTCAAGATCGGTGTTGTAGTCGATACCGACCTCACCTTGAGATATCCAATTATCCAATGCCACAGGGGAAGAAGATGAGATGCCTTGTTTTTCTTGCCGGATGAGTTCGGGGATCTTGGAACGAATAGCTTCGAGATAGCATAGCGCTGTCTGGAGAACTGTTCCAGAGGTCCGCGAACGGCGGATAACCTCGTGAACAAATCCTTTGATGGGCGCTATGCTGCAGCGCTGAAGCTGTGCAAAGGGGGACGTCTCGGATGCTGGAGATGATGCGACAGGCGAGATAGATGGAGTGTGCTGGGTAGTCGGAGAGATCGGGGATGGCAGATAGGTGATTCGTGAAGTGGGGTGAATGGTATTTGCAGACTGCGAATATTCCGGGCCCGAGATCGGCGAAACCATTGGGCGCCCCGAAGTCAGGAAGACTGCAGGTATGTCTTCCTGAGGCCAGATATCGCACAACGATTTTACGGCTTGGTCTTATGACAGAAAAGGCCTGAATATGCGGACGCGGATGGAATGAGTGTGTGCTCACCGACGAGACCGAGGGCAAACTTCGACTTTTGGATGTCGCGGACCTTGGGCTCTCGTGGAGGACAATAAACGTGGCGTGGGTGGTCGGGTTCAGAAAGAGCTCGGGGAGACGGAGAGACGGAGGAGATGGATGAAGCAGGGGTAACAAGATATGCAAGTGGAGACGGACGAGTGGGGATAGACAAGGCTGAATTTGAGTAGGGTTGCCAACGAACCCTTGCGTGCGACGTTGAGGGGGAACCCCGGTGGGGGAAAGACTGGGCGGCAGATCGAACCATAAGACTGAGCGGAGAATGGAGATGGAGAGAGGGCGAGGCGACAAGTACGGGCGTTTGGCGGATTAACTAGAATACAATAGGGCGACCATTAATGTTGCAGAGTACAATAGGGGGGATGGACGAGATCTGGAGCGCGACGGCAGTTTGGCGAATGGGGTTGGCGAATCGGCGTCTAGCGTAGTGGCACATTGTTGCGGGCGGGTTTGCGCAAGGACGGGTCTAAAGTCGAGCGACTCTAGAACGTCCTTGGGTTGTATAGAATCCCCCTAACGCAGGAGAATGCTACACAACGGGGGAAAACGGAGGAATACGGCTGCGTGCGGATGCAAGGGAGGAGGAGCAGGAGCAGGAGGAAATCTAAATAGGTGCTTGCAGTTGACTCGGGCGCTATAAACTGAGGAGGAGTCACTCCCACCCCTGTCCCCCTGACACCACAGCACGGGGTCCCGCCACCGCACCGCCCGCGCCCCGTCGCCGCCGCATCACTGGATGGAGAATGAGTCATGTACTAGTCAATTAGTACATGGGGATCAACTACAGCTCATCCCCTCTTTCAGATAGGAGACCGCCCACGACAACCCGACCCGCCCCTATCTCCGATCAACTGCCAGCCAGCTGCACCGTGACGATTCTCAGCTCGCCTTGAGCCGTACACATGTTTCTTTCCACGTGTCATCCGTCACGTCTCTTTGATTCTCCAATGCGTCCGTGTGACTTCATACTCACGCCGGCACTGCAGCCGCTGCTCGGACATGTTCGTTTCCGGTCGGTTCGACAAATGGCCCGGATTGAGACTGGTCACGCATCTTGCTCCCGGTCTCATTATGGACTGGCGCACAGCGAGGAACGCCTGCCTAATGAGTCATCTCGCCAACTCTGACGCCAATGATGGCATCGATGATGTCGTGACACTTGTTCCGTTCCGTAGTGTCGCTCACAACAATACACCACGCCATGTTCTCCTGGCGATAACACCACCATCTCATCGACACTCAGCCTACCATCGGCTCGGGACATACCAGTCATCGTTCAAACTGTCCCGTCCGACGTGCCTCGTGACGCGGACAAGATCCATGATCGCAAGACGCGTGCGACATGCAACTTCACACCTGCTATGCACGCAGTTCATCTATCAGTTCACCTGCACACAAGTCCGAAAGCAAATGCGTCGCACCGGACTCATTCCAATTTGGCCCGCGCCACTTTACCAGTGTTGCCCCACCGACCTTCCCTCCCGTCATGCCGCCCGCTAGTAGCAATCCCACGACGGTCGATACGTCCTTTGATCCACATTTGATCAATTCTGTTTTTCTTTCTCCGTTCCCTGTGCCTTCCTTGGTCAGCGGTCCACCGCTCGCGAACGCCAGTCCTGTCGGCAACCTTGTTCATGTCGCAGCAGCTGGTTCTTGCGGCCCAAGCGGGGCAACGAGTACAACTGCCAATTTCTCCTGCTCGCCGTTGCTGATTCTGCGCCATAGTGCAAATAACTGCATTGAGCGGACCCAACGGAAATCTTGATTTTTTGAACTGCGGTCTGACCTCTGGAGGGTGGTCTCCCCCTCTGATCCACGTAAACGGCGTCGTTGGCGTGGAACTTTCGCGAGTTGCACACAACCCTGTGTCCGTTTTCTCTCCATGCAAACCTTATGTCCCCATGTTTGAAAAATATGCTGCGCAATACAACGGTCAGTCTCTCATACCTGTGAGTTCAGACTGTTTGCTTAGCACCAAAGCTAGTCCCTGCCGTCATGCTTGCATCGTTCGCAATGCAGGAGAGCTCCTGCATCCCTACTACCGTTGGAGGTGCTGGCGAGCAAGGACTGATGCAGCTCACCATTGATAAATGTGCTGGGGCACCTGATGGCAATTGTCAAGACCCTGTAGGTATTTCTGCGTTTTCAAGTCCTCGTATCTATATTGAACCCAGACTTCCTTAGGACTTCAATATTCACCAAGGAGCCCGATTCTTCTCACAAACTCTTGACAGCGTGAATGGTGACCTCCTTTTAGCAATCGGTCATTACAATGGTTGGTATAAAGGCTTGACATACGTGAGTCTTCGTGTGCCAGTTGGGGTACAGTACCCAACGTTCTCTATACTAGGCAGAGGCGACGGCTGCCGCTCTGAGTGGCAACTGTCTCGAACAAAATAACCTGGACTAGTGAGTGACAACCTGCAGACGGCCTGCACAATTGAGCCTCCTGAGAATTTCTGAAAGTCTCCATCAATTCTTGAATGGCTGGATGCAAGATATCAATGCATACGAGCATAGCCCTCCACTTGGAAAATACTTCAACCTCGACGCATGCTCAAGCTAACGGCAGTGGCTTAGGCAGACTGAATCGACCTTTATCCCCATCGCCCATGAATGCGATGACCTGGAGACGCGCCACTCTTTGTAATTTATCCGACGGTCCCGGTGTCATGCTAGGGAGTCAGAATGATCCATGTTTTGTTTGTCCTGACTCCTGATTTGGGACTTGTACATTTGTTTCTTATTTTGTGACCGACAGCATGAAGCTGGGAGAAAGGCGTGAGCACAGCCACATCTAAATCGTGAGACCATGTCAGCCCGGTTGCCTTTCTGAGAGAGGATGGGCCAGTAGTGTTCACAGGTCGATCTGGCGAGAAATTTGATACTTGTGGCTCTGACATATCTCGATCGATTAGAACAGAGTACCATGAGCGATACTTCATCATCGCACTCGGAAATTTCCTCGCCTGCTTCAACCTCAGTGACGTCGCTGCCCTCGCCCGGGCCCGAGTTGCAGAAGTTGTATCTGAGAGACGTGACCGATGAAGACAGGGCGCAGGCTGCGAAGCTAAAAGCTGAGGCTAACAAGGCCTTCACGAGTATGTGCACCCGTTCGACTACCTATAATTGCCTGACGAAAGTGGCCTCTAGGTCATAACTTTGGAGTCGCCGTCAGTCTATATACAAAGGCTATCGAATGGAATCCGAGAGATGCTACCTTTTGGTGCAATCGGGCTGCTGCGAGAACAAAGCTGGAAGAGTATGGGTTTGCGCTCGACGACGCGTGTGAGTGATCTGTCATGTAGCCGAGTCGGCCCGGTTATGCGAGCTCATGACGAGAAGCCAAAGCCATTGAGGTCGACCCGAAGTATGCAAAGGCATACTACAGGTGCGTCAGCTTCGTCCTCACGCAAGATACACATTATTCACTGTGACATAGACGCGCGACGTGCTACCTCCAGATTGCGAAGCCTCACTTAGCTGTCGCCGATTTCAGAAAGGTCGTCGCCCTTGAACCGAAAAACGATGTCGTCAAATCGCAGCTTGTTGCAACACAAAAGCTCGTTCGAAAAATCGAGTTTGAGAAGGTGCGAGAATGGCACAACGGTGTCATCGCTTACCAGACGCGTTTTTACACAGGCGATTGAGATGGAGGAAGAGAAGAACGCTGTGGAGCGTTGTCTGGAAATTATAGCACAAGGTTGGCCAAATCATCTATGTATCTTGATTATATTGACCCGCATATGAACCAGGTGGTTGCGACGTCGAAGGCGACTATACAGGTCCGAAACTAGAAGTGTCCGAGGACGGAAAGTATACCATGACCCAGGAATTCGTATCGGCCATGATCGAATGGTTTAAGCTCGGCAAGAAGATTCCACGGAGATACGCATGGGAGATCGTCCTCGGCGCGCATTCGTCCTTCGTGAAAGAGGAAACTTTGGTCCATCTAGATCTTACGGACGGAATGACATGTGACGTCATTGGTGATGTCCATGGTGCGTTCGAGATCCGATTCTTGCACCGCTGTGAAATGACGAAAACATCCAGGGCAATTCTACGATATGCTACATTTATATTCGCTGACTGGACTGCCATCCATTAATCACTGCATACTGATGAACGGCGATTTAGTCGATAGAGGATCTTGGTCCATTGAAGTGATATTAACCGCGTTTGCTTATAAATGTAAGTCCTGAATGTGCTAAAGGCTTTCCATCGTGGTTGAAGGGTATCAGGGTTGTACCCTAACCGCATGTATATCAATAGAGGCAATCATGAAGCCAAGGAAATGAACAGAACATATGGTTTTGAAGGTGAGGCCAAGCACAAGCATGGGGAGCAGACATACAAGGTGAGGCAGCTGAAATTCGATGTACTTTACGGACTGAACTGCCAAACATAGCTTTTCGCTCATGTGTTTACCGAGTGTGCGTGACTTGTAGATAGGGGCTCCTGAAAATCTTGATCCTTGTATAGTGCCCCTGGCCACTCTGGTCAATGCAACAAAATCGTCCAAGGACATCACACCAAAGACAATACTATCTCCGAACAAGCTCAAACGTTACTTCGTTGTTCACGGTGGGCTATTCAGCAGAGACGGTGTGACATTGGAGGAAATACAAAAAATACCACGCATTGGGCGACAACCTGGACAAGAAGGTCTGATGTGTAAGTGTTTAACCGCGACTTTCGTGCCACTGGAACGCTAAGACAGTCGACCGACAGGCGAGGTAAGATTTTCAGGGAGTTTGCGTGTATTTCCCTCTCACACTACCACAGCTGCTCTGGACGGACCCCCAAGAAACGCCGGGGCGCGGACCAAGCAAACGGGTACGTAGTCGAGCCAGCTGCACATCACACGTTGTCACAGCATGCTCCAGGGTGTTGGCATTGGTTTCGGACCAGACGTCACAAAACGATGGTGCGACCTTAATGGTGTCACAGGCATTATTCGCAGCCACGAAGTGCGAGAGAGTATGTGACTGTACCCTTTGTCGATCTGGCCGAGTTTGACCTTGTTCTAGATGGCTATGCCGTTGAACACGACGGATTGTGTACAACTGCGAGTCTAGAGTCATTACTTTCTCCCGTGGATGCTGACCTTGTTCCCAGGTCTTTTCTGCACCCAACTATGTCGATCAAGTAGGAAATAAGGGCGCATATGTACGCAGTTCAGCGTATTCGAAATCAATCCACACGTCTGATATCTGTTGGACCTACAGATCCGCATAGATGCTGCCGGAGATCTCAAGTATTACCAATTTGAAGCACAAGCACATCCACCTTTGAAGCCGATGGCATACGCTACGGGTGGTCTGGCTAGCTTAATGATGTAGCTACGCATCCGTCTTTCTATACTTGTTAGTAGGGCAGGGTACGTAATGGATGTGTGCGTGGGAACTCGATAGCTTGTCCAGGGCCAGCCTGACTGGCAGTACTACTGTCAGTCCGAATTTCACGGCTAAGAAAGCGGCGACTGGTCTGAACATACCATGGATAAAACGAAGTCCAAGTTAGCGGCCTTCTTTGACAACGGCGAGGAAGAGCCTTCGTTCCCAGTGCGATGGATAGGGCCTATTTCTTTCATGTCAAGACACTCACCACTTTGCTTCTCATAACCAGCAAAAACCGTTGGACGACCAAAAGTTGTCCCAGTATGCCCAAGGAACCGTACGCAAGTCTCGGAGGGAAAAGGAGAAGGAGGCAGCTGAGGCGAAGAAGAAAGAGGAGGAGGAGAATGCAGCGAAGGCGTATGCTGACTTTTTGGACGCGTTTGAGGGGGAAGACGCAGGTAGGAAGAAGGGGGGTTCAACGTTTGTGCGGGGCTCGGGAGAGGCAAAGACGTTGTATCAGCCCTCTGCGAAGAGTGCGACGGAGAGTTCTTCGAAGCCAAGGGTGCTACGAGAGGACATGGAAGATGTGAGGAGTGGGCCTCTGGCGGACAAAATGGCTAACGGTTTTTTAGGCTTTCCCGCCGAGCAGTGTTCCGAAACCAAAGGGCAAGCGCGCTATGGATTCGTTCCTCGAAGAAATTAAGAGGTATGTAAATCGCAGCCTTCTCTGTCCTGTCCTGATTCCGTCTCTAGGGAGCAGGCTTTGCGAGAGGCCCGGTATTCTCGTTCAGGTGAGTCTAGGCGACATGAATGCTTAGCATATACTTCAGCTTGCATGTATAGCCCACGGACGGTCCGTGACTGCTCTGGCAGGTTTGTGCCCGCGCCCGCTTGTGGACCGTTATTCTTAGTTGACCCTATTTAGCTTACGAGGGTCAGAGCGGGAGTAAGGATCGCGGGGACCCAGAGGCAAGTAGCTTGTCAACGAAAAATACCGCATCTCGAACACGATACTTCTAGACGTCCAATCTTTTTGTCGCTAATTTGCCCTCTAATGTCACGGAGCAGTCCCTGGGACAGTTTTTTGCTCGCCATGGTCCTGTTGGCTCTGTACGCCCTTCCGAACAAACAAACGCTTCTCTTGACTTATAAGATGGTTTTAGGTCAAGATTATGTGGCCCCGCGGTGATGGTAGCAGCGGCCCTGGCAGTGATATGACCGCTTCAAGACGAAGTCGTAACGCTGGTCTCAGTGGTTTCGTTTCCTTCATGAAACGCAAAGATGCGGAGGCTGCGCTAAGAGAGCTGGATGGTTTCGATTGGGGAGGCTCAGTGTTACGAGTGGGATGGAGCAAAGCTGTTCCAATGGCCGCGAAGCCGTTGTATGGTGCGCACCCTTTTCTCGTGGTATTCTGTGCCTGAAGTTGGATTATTGTCAATCTCATAGTTGCGAATCGCCAGTCCCGCTCACGCTCCCATTCTAGGGACAGGCGACATGTCAGAGGAAGGAGTCGGAGCCGTTCTTATTCCCCTGCACACCGTTCTCGTTCCCGTTCTGCTGGTCGTGGACCCAGATATTCCCGAAGGTCACGGAGTCGGTCATATAGCTACAGCCGGTCGCCCTCACATCGACGCCGTCGTTCGAATAGTCGTCCCAGGCGGTACGACAGTCGGAGCCCTCGTCGACGGTCACGTAGTTCCTCCAGGAGACTTGAGGACGATGAATCTGGTGTCACCGATACATTCATACGGGCCGTAGCCGCCGAGATAAAAGGGCATGGCGATAAATACGCAGATAATCTCAAAGAATGGGAGGGAAATAATCCCAAATATATGTTCCTCACCCAACGCAAGGTGGGGTTATTTACTAATCATATTGTTATCCTTTCACAACGTTTTGCAGCATCATCGACATGCCTTCTATCGAGGATTGGTCGAGCGGGACGCTGTCGTTGAACCAGAGTTTGATGATGATGTAGGTTCCCGTTTTGATGTGTCCCTACCCATCATTGACACCTTTGTCAGGGGTACAATTCAATATACTCCACCGATTCCGCGGAGGAATCAGAGCAGGAACGTACCAAGAAGACTGTCTTGGGGAGGCTCGCACGGAAAAGGTTTGAAGCCATGCTTCGCGCCGTTTCTGGCAAACGGGGTGAACTCGCTCGCTGTATGACGTTCAGCCTGGAACATGCCGAGGCGGCTCGTGAGGTTTGCACACAGCCCATCATCTGATCCCTTAAATCTTACGTGTTTCCTTTACTGTAGATTTCCGATATCATCATTTCTTCCTTGTTGGTGGACAGCACCCCTGTCCCACGCAAAATCGCACGCCTTCACCTCATATGTGATATACTCCACAACTCGGCCGCTCCGGTTCCGAGTGCATGGAAGTTCCGCCAAGAATTTCAGTCACGCCTCGGGATCGTTTTTGACCATTTTTCCACCATATACCATTCTTTCCCCGGTCGGATCACGGCGGAGACATTCAAGAAGCAAATCACGTCCATCGTCGACATTTGGGAAGATTGGATTGTTTTTCCGCCAGAATTTACGACCGAACTTCGGACGCGGCTTGACGGCACTGCACATGCTGAGTTGAAAGCGGGCAAACAAGATGACCAGAATGGGGCAACGTTGGAGGCTGAGTCCACGTATGCATCCCGGTTCAAAGCCAAATCATTCCAACCAGCTCAGGAAGCTGTGTCTTCTGCATCTCAAGGGGCTGAGAATGGCAGTGAAGATGTAGACGGGATGCCTATCGAGGAAATGGATGTCGACGGCGTACCTCTTGATGAAGATGTCGATGGGGTTCCCCTAGGCGAGGAAGCTGATGGTGTCGGTTTGGAAGAGGACGTCGACGGCGTTGCTCTGGGTCTTGAAGCAGACGAGGCAGATTTGGATGGTGAACCCATGGCGGAGGACGACGATGACATCGATGGGGCCGCGTTGTGACTTGTAACTTTTCTTTCTTAATATATGCTTTTTGCATTGTTGGATATACTCTACTAAGCAAGATTTGAGTCCCTGATAACTGCAAAGCCCAAGATAACTATCTAGAGTGTGGAGTGGCCAGTATAAAAAACGTCACAGCTCTGTTCGTAGACGTGACATTCCCTTGGATAATCTCTCCAAGAACTCGGACAGTAAACCGAAGCACGACATGGTATGACGTCTACAACTATCCATCAGATTAAAGAGTTGCAAATGAAGCCTACCCCAGACATCGTGCTGCAATGCTTTTGGTGTCGGGCTAACAGCGGGGGGCTGTTTTGGCAGTATTTGCGCGTTAGGAGTGGGCGATGGCTGAAAAGGTTCAATGTCACTCGACTAGTGTGCCAAACACCACGGGCGACTTACGTTTCCAACGACGGCTCTCTCGGCTTCGTGGATCAACCTCGCGGAGTCCGCCTCTCCGGTCTTCTTCCACATCTCTCGGAAATGCTCAACGGCATGTAGACTCTCGCTGAAGCGATGAAGTGTGTTAAGGAGCGCGACAACCTCCGAGCGTTGCAAGAGATTCTGATTCGTGTTGCGACTAAAATTCACTGTCAATATTGTGTCACAAGACTAGTGTTGACGACGCACCGGAGCGCTTTTTCGTCTATTTCAAACAAGACCTTGAGAGCCGTGGCCAAACCCGTAGTCTGAACTTTGCCCCACAGGCGACACTTGTCACAACCGATGCAATCCATGATCCGAGAAACATTTCGGAAGTGCTGTTTGAATTCCTGCTTCAAGGTCTATGCCGCTGGTGAGCGGCGGGATATGATTTTGCGCGCGAAGACGTAGTCTGCGTACGTTTGCATTGGCCCCACGGAAGAGGACCCGTTCATCGAATTTGCCAACGTGTTTTGCAATGCTTATAACGTTATCGAGTCTTGCAAGCGTCCGTACTTCGTCTTTCAAGTCGGGCAATTGCGCGTGATCATGAGTGAAGCTGTTACCTGACAAAGAACAATAGTCGTATTCCGATAGATACGGCGCAAGGCGAGCGACTGCACGGAGAAGTAGGACGGTATTGAAATAGATGTACTGAAGGCGCTCGGGATGGGAGGCTACCCTGGTGACAAAACATTCGAGATTAGGTGCCTAGAAAGACGTTATTCTGAAAGCAGTGCATTAGAAATAAACTGCTTACCCATTCGCCGGTTGACTGATTCAACCACTCTGTACATATATGAGTCGATATCGATGCATGAAGTCCTACATAATGTTAGTCCAATTATGCCACCTTTCCAGCTGAAATACGTGCCAGAAATTATTTTGTAATACACTCTCTTTTCTAGACATTCACCGCCTACGTCTTCATCATCCAAAGGGTCCCGCAGGGCACTGGTCAGAGTGTCGGGAAGAGCGGCCGATATGGCAGATTTTTCAGCAAGACGATTGAGTCCGGAGAGACCGAAACAGTTTTCTTCATAGATTGCGTGCCAGACACGATGTGCAGAGTTCCCCGAATATCCCGTATACCGCTCAGGAACAAGTGTCAGATCGACGTAGTCTCCCTCTAGATCAATTAAGTGTATGAAATGTGACGTGGTAAAATTGTGCTAACCTGTCATATCATCTAAGAAACAAAAGTCGGAGTCGCGGTAATAACAACCTGGTAATTGGATCCGCTGGGAATCCGCGTAAGTAGAGGTAGAAAGGGCAACTAATGTCTGCACATACTTGATCTTCGGGAGGAAGGTCTATTTTACTCAAAGCAGCAGCTCTCCACTTCTCGGGTATTTCGCTCTATAAGGTGCATGGATAATAGCATGAACTGAACTCCGATCTACATACCTCATCCACAGTGGTAATACCACACTCACGGTTCATGCAAAAGCCGTTTTCCTGCCAAAATGGACATTCTCGGTACAGGTCAACCTTGAAATAATCAATTCACTTGGCTGGAAGTTTGCATTATTGTAAACCTACCACTTACTTGAAAATATCTAAAGAATGGAGTCTGGACAAGATCGTGGAGGTTTGCATACAGCTCTTCGTTAACGCTTTCGATGGTCTCGTAGTCGCACATAGTGGTTTCAATTGGACCTGTAGTCTAACAACATTATATGTTGTGATAATTCCATGAATAAAACGCGAACGCACCTGGTACTGACAGAGATGTTCACCGCGTACAGGCTCGTGCTCTAGAACGTTCTGCACTTGGTCCTTACGAACGAGAGCATCGCCAAGGAAGGATGATCCCTGCACGGCTGTACCCAGCGAAATGGCAAATGTAAACGCGAGGTGAATCCTACGGCAGGCTCGCTGCATCTTCAATGTGATGATGGTAGCAGTTGACCGTACTACTAGCCTACACGTCCGACACGTAGCCTTGTCTGTAGGTCACGTGACACTTCACGAACCATCATGTCCTTCTGACCACGTTCATTTCCGAATCCTTGCCTACGCTGTGGCCGCCTATCACAAACTACCGGAGGCTCAGTATGTGTTAAAAACCGCGTGTCGAAACCCCCAAGGAACGATTCAAGGTACCATAACTTACTAGGGCTCATTTGTGCAGAATTTATGTAGAGAGTCCTTCCCACGTTGGGCAGAGGTGCGTGTCAGCTACCTCGCGTAGGTGATTCGTCATTCAGTGATACCAGTCGCAGTTACATCAAGGTCGGGCATTTCCATCGTGCTTCCTTAGCCTGGGTTGGCGGTGTGTAACTTGCTGCAAGAGTGAAAGAAATTACCTCACCGGCCCGTACACATTCACCGGTGAGTTTACCTGATCAAGAGGTGGGTTATGCCACGCTTGTTCCACAGAGACCCTCGTATCCACGACCTTTTTCCATGCATGATCCAAAATCTGGGGCATGCAAACACTCCAGACGGTGAAATGGACAGGCATCTGTTTTAATGGAGATCATCGTAGAAGGAAACATCACGCAAATATGGTTATCCAGGAGGCTGTGACCCAAGGGACGACCAATTAGTGGAATAAAGTACGTGACTGCCATGACTCTGAGTGCAAAAGGTGCATGCATTTCGGCTGGGCTGTACAGTCAACTAGATTGTGTAGTAGACAAGGGTTAATTTGAAGGAGTGATTCATATGTATTAGGACCCGTTCTCACGTCTATTACCCGCCCACTGAATTTGGGGAAGACACGTCGCACTTTGACTAAACCACTCCCTCATCTTTTTTTTACCCGTCGCTGCGTTGAGTTCGATCGTCGGACTCAACGTTTAGGTATTTTCTGTCAAAGGTTCTGTGTTTAGGACACCCGCAAATTTTCCGCATGGACACGTCGGTCACTCCTCCCGCCGGCGTAGTAGGCGCGGCTGAACTCCAGGTGTGGACGCTCTCGTTATTGTGTGTCCCTAGGCTGAGGCTGTCCTCGTCCTCGTTGCTCATGTTCAGAGGTTGCATGGGCTCGAAGACGCTCCGGATCCCATCCCATCTCCAGTAGAGGATGCGACGGCAGCCAAATCAACGGCCAAGAGCACCGTGGTCGACCCTAATGACCAGTCCGCTTTCCCATCTCTTGTATCTCCCGCCACTCCCACAACCCAGCCCGCCAAGTCTACTGCCTGGGGGGCCGACTCTGGCCCTCGTATCAAGGCAACGGTTAGGTCCCAGCCTGTGGTGACCGACTCTTTCACACTGCCCGCCATCGAACTTGCGGCGAACAGGGATGGAAGACCTACCTCACTCGGTGATATTATGAAACGGGTCATGCTCAAGTTCAAGGTCAAGATTGAGGCCTCCGCCAACCAGAAGACACGTCAGACCACATTCCATATGAGGTCTGAGTCTCAGAAGGAGCTCGACAAGGCCAAACGCAATTTATTGGCTCTCTTGAGCCCAGTGGTACGTGCATGTATCGCTCTTGGCGAACTCTCCTGGAGCATAGTCTCAGGTCACCCTTACTCTGCCTGCCCCTGCCTCTATCATCCCGGTCATCATCGGATCGAAAGGTTAGTCGAGTTTGTCTTTCTGTTAAACTCTGAACGCTGAGCATTTACCCCAGGTGCTACATTGAACCAAGTGCGGGAGCAAACCGGTGTGAAAGTGGATATTCCTCGCAAGGAAACCATCGCACCAAACGGTCATTCCAATGGGGCAGCCAATGGGACCTCTACGCCTGTTGATGACGAAGACGAAGTTATAGTTCCAATTACGATCAAGGGACCGCAGCCCCTTGCATACGAAGCTCAGGCCATGCTGAATGAAATCATCTCGGCTAGGACTTCGAATTTCACGCAGCGCATTAAGAACATCCCACATCATATTCTCCCTTTTATCATCACTCGCCGCGCGCTCTTTATCGAGGCAGCCGACGGCGGTGAGGTTTATTTGGCTTTGAATGCTTCGGCTTATGAGGTCACCGTCAGTGGGGACCGAGCGGCCGTCGCCCGTGTTGTCGAAACCATTCAGGAAACCATTGAATTGTTCAAGACTTTACTCATTCCGGTCAAGATTTCATTGCCTAAACGCCAGCATCGTCTCCTTGTTGGCAAGGCTCTCGAAGAGATCATGGCAAAGAGCCAATGCTTTGCCGTTGTCCCGGAGTCTCATGAACAAAGTGAAGAAATTCTGGTCTATGGAAAACAGGAGGATATCTCTGCCGGTCTTGGCGCTGTTATGGAGAGAGCAAATTCGCAGTACATTCACGAATTCCCGCTCCCTGGCCCTATCACGGTGTCACGTCAACTCTTGACTTATATCACGCGCATCAATTACCCCGAGACCCTCAGCAGTGCTCAGCCAGGCATTTCAGTCTTCACCCCGTCTACTGATGCCGTTAGCCAGGCGTCCGTCCTCAACATTGATATCGTCGGAGAGAAGCCTCTTGTGGATGCTGCCGTCAGACAAGTTTCCGAACTTCTTGGTAAACTGATCAGTGCAACGAGGGAGGTTCCTATCGATTGGCCTGTTCACTGGATCATCATGGGGAAGCACGCGAAAAGGTCATCCCACTTGTACTTCTTCGAACAGCATCTATCTGACACTGCCAAGGTTGAAACAGTTCCATGAAGCCCACAATGTTCAGGTTTTCTTCCCTCCCGAGTCTGCAGAGCAATCGTCGGTCCTCCTCGTTTATGATCCTTTCTCTCCTTCCGCCTCTCCCTCACCTGTTGAAAAGGAGAAGCATTTGGATGACGTCGCTGCCGAGTTACTCAAGATGGCCAAGGAATCTGCTGATGTCAAGAGCGAACTGGTGTCTGTTGAGAAGCGCTGGCACGAGGCAGTGGTTGGTAAAGACGGCATCATTCTGAACTCGTAAGCGAAACGTATTTTCACCCTCGAAGATCATATGAACCACCCCTCAGAATCATTGGCGAAGAAGCGGCTCTGTCGATCAAGGTCGGTGCTGAGGTAGGAGATCCTTCTACTGAGGATGTCATCTTGGTCCGTGGTGTCAGTGCGGATGTCGATCGTGCTGTCAAGGAAATTCTACGGATTGTAGAGGATGCCAAAGATGAAGCTATTGCCAACAGCTACGTGAGTGATTTATTCCTTCTCCTTGTCATTCTTATTGATCTAAGCACTGTTGAAGTCCGTGGAATTTGATATCAATAGGGAATTTGTTGGTCGAGTTGTTGGTGCACAAGGGGCCAATCTCAACAGGCTTCGAGATCAACTGGGTATCAAAGTTGATGTTTCTGACGAGGTCGAGGATAAAGAGAAAGATTATGCTACCAAGAAGAAGAAGCCCGTACATCAAAAGTCGAAGTTCAAGGTTTGTAGCTAGAACGGTGGATAGGGAAGGTTTTGACACCATGCTCAGATCATCGGACGGAAGGAAAACGTCGAGGAAGCTAAGAAGCGCATCTTAGCTCAGGTCGAACGATTGGTCTGTCCCCCGTGATTGTTGAACCGGTCAGGTCGTTGACATTAATGCAGGCTGATGAGACGTTTGAGACTCTCAAGATCCCTGCTCAATACCATGCTTCCCTTATTGGTCAGAATGGCAAATATGCCATCCGTCTGGAGGAAAAATATGCGGTCAAGATCACGTTCCCCCGGGGATCCTCGGAAAACGGCGAAGGCAAGACACGTGAAGCCCTCAAGGCCGACGAAGTCCTTGTGAAGGGTGGCAGAAAGGGTGTGGCTGATGCAAAAGTCGAACTTCTGGAGGCTTTGGAGTTCGAAAAGGAGTCCAACAACATTCTTGAATTCACGGTTCCAAGTCGTGCTATTGCACGTATTCTCGGCAAAGGCGGTGTTAGCATCAACGAAATAAAGGATGACACTGGTGCCCAAATTGATATCGACAAGGCTGTGGATGTCAATAGCACTGTGACCAACATCACCGTCCGTGGAACCAAGGAAGCTATTGATACTGCCAAGACAGCTATTATGGCTATTGCCGAGCAGGTCCCTGAGGAAACGTCGGCGTCTCTTTTCGTTGAGCCAAAGTTCCACAAAACTATCATTGGGGCTGGTGGTCAGGGTTTGAAGGACTTGATCGTTCGTTGTGGCGGTCCATCCGATTCCAAGTCGCAAGCAGGGCTCGTCCGATTGTAAGTCATTGTTATTCTCTAGTACTGCTTTCTCCGATCGATCATATTTTTAGCCCTCGGCAGGGCGAGGACACTGAAGAAGTACGTCTTCGTGGAGAACCCGCTCTTGTAAACAAAATCAAGGCAGAACTCGAGAAGTCGGTTGCCACCTTGAGGGATCGAGTAATTATGGCTGTCGAGATTCCAGCAACCCAGCACCGCAACTTGATCGGTAGAGGCGGTCAGCACCTGAACGACTTGCAAAGCCGTACTGGTGTTCAAGTACAGTTCCCTGGTTCCCGTTCCTACAGCTACGTGGGAGAAGCGGTCAATGCGGATGAATTTAAAGATGCGGATCCTGCCGACATTGTTAAGGTCTCCGGACCTCGCTCTGCTTGTGAGTCTGCAATCAGTGAGCTTAAGGTATGTCACTTGAGGTAGCCTGAGACACTGGAGCGATTGACATTTTCGCAGGCTCGAGGTCAGAAGGTCCCCGCCCCTATAGAGTTCCTTACCGCGGTAGTATCCGTACCCTTGAAATATCACCATGCGATTTCACGGCAGGGAATCTTCTTCCGTAATCTCCGGGCTTATGGTGTGCACGTCGAGCAATCTGCTCACCCACAAAAATCTGCAATCCCCACACACCCTCCACAGGGCGCCGTGTCCTCTGCTCGGATCGATGATGCAGAAGAAGACACCCCGGAATCAACTTGGCAAGTTGCGTTAAACTACGAGGACGCAGAGGAAGGAGATTCGGAGTGGACACTGAAGTCAAAAGACGCGGCGAGCCTCGAGCGTGCACAGGATGATGTCAAGACAGCCATTGAACAGGCCGAGGCGATGACTCATGTTGGCTTCTTGACCCTCGCAGACCGTTCCGCATTCCCAAAAATCGTTGGGACCAAGGGCTCGAACGTCGCCCGTTTGCGTGCAGAAACTGGCGCTGACATCACCGTTAGTAGAGACACCAACATCATCGTCATCATTGGTAAGCTCCTATCATACTCCAATTGATGCCAGAGTTAAAATATGGTTGTAGGTTCGGAAACTGCTGTAGAAGAGGCGAGGGAAGCAATTCTGAAGCAAACAGCCTCTCCTGCACGATTGGGTCGTCGTTAGACATTGCTCATCCTATGACCTACACATTTACATGGCATGTATATCGTCTACAAACTACCCGGAATGGATCGGTGGATCAGGTCAGAGAGTGACTCCACGTGCAGTTTCACTGAAAGATGTGCTAGCGGCATCGTGACTTAAGGTGTGGTCGCGAGTCACCGTGAGGGGGCGGAATGCACTGAAATATAGGTGTACACCATCCATGCTATGCGCATAGTCCCTCAAACGTACCAGCCAAGTGACACTGTTGCATAGTAGCGATGGAGAAGGAGTGCAGGGACACAGGTCAACGCACCTGATCGACCTTGCAGAATCCCGTTGAGTTAATGGGCGAACAATTCGTCTGGCTTGCCCTCTGAACATACTAATAGCTTAGAGTTGCAATTGGCGCTTCCCGCGGGTTGTGGCCTCCGGGTCACCACACATTCCAATGACCTGGATATAACCGATCTAAAGTTTATCATATCTTTACTCCAGATCGGTTGTGGGCGCGATACCGAATTGATATTTGAGTGCCAAGGGCACATAGTGTCACAGAACAGTTTGCTAATGCCAAGTCACCGCCCTTCCTTGACTTGGAATGGTTACGGCTTGATCACTTACAGTTACATGCCACGGACTTGTCAGTGCACGGCGGCCCAATGGGCCATCGTTCAGGCTCCGTCGCTGTCAAGAGGAGTAGGAAGCCTGCTACTTACTGGGACCTCGCTCTGGTTTAAACGTGTTGGCCTCATGAAATTGCGGGGCATTGCCGGGCCATAGCTCTACCATCTCCTTTCAGCATTGCCACATCATATCGTCCAGGAGTCCTGTGCCAGCTGGTAGTTATCGAACATGATCATTGTACCGGTGTCCCGAACTTTCCCCCGTTCTTGATATTCTTCTTTCTCGATCCGTTGGTCTCACTACACCATGTCCTCCCCTGAAGCTACACTAGAGCTTCTCTTGGCCTATGATTATCTCTGGGGTGCGCATGCGAATCATGAACCCGTGGATGTTTGATCTTAATTACTAACAGGTTCAAAACACAGTTGTGGTTGTTATGCACCGTTGTCACATATGACTATCGTAAGGCCTCCTCCTACACCCTGCACAGGTCAATGATTGCGGTGGCAATTTGGACCCTGATGTCGCAATCACCAACTTTTCGAGAGAGATATGACAACCATGTACTGTATGTCTCGTTTGGATGACGCTGACGACTCGGACATTCAAGCTTGAAGATAACGTGAAGGAGCAAGAATTTGAATAGAATGTCACGCACCATCCCGACTAACACCTCGGTTAAATCACAGCATAGACGCTGGACCTGAGTGTCCACAATTTTTTTGCTAGGTACATGTCATAGGTCTCATTCCAACTCTCCAACTGATCCTTGCGTAAGTGCGCTATGTTGGCCTTGCCTATATGACGCCACGGATGCACATTTATTCCACCCGCCCCTTTTGCGGCCCCGCACTTTTCTTTTGGCCTGCCGCGCCTTTTCTTCTCGCCGCGCCTCATTATTTCCCTCCACGCTTACGTTATTTCTCGCCGCGCTATATTATTCCTCGCCGCGCTTATGTTATATCTCGCCGCGCCAATATTATTTCTCATTGTACCAATGTTTTTCCTGTATAACATTTTCAAGTTCTGGATGTAGCTACTAATTTGAAGTATGGAAAGATGGCGTCAAAAAGGTAGTCACGTTCAACAGGATTCCTGATGTAAGTATTAATGAGCAGAGTGGTATGAGCTCGGTGCCATGTCGATAACGGCATTGGATGGGGGGACAGTGGTGGTGGTGGGCTCGCTGTCACGACGATGTCGTTGTCGTTGTCGTGGTGAGCTTGCCGCCACGTCGTCGTGGTGGTGGTGGTGGGCTCGCCACCGCTTCGTCATCGTCGTCGCTGT
>JBBPKG010000287.1:11822-22150 GCA_038089115.1 Fistulinella cinereoalba | reverse complement strand
CTTACATCTGGACAATTTTGCGCACGCAGGGGCCATGAAACCCTCATAGATATCCACAGCAGGACCTGGAAAATGATTTCAAGATGCTTCGAGTGCCTCAGCACCTCGCGGTGGTGGGGGGAACACAATGATCTCCTCGTCACTACTACATCTTCCACCGAGAACACACCAACTCTATGCTTGTGTTCTTTACTACCGCATCACTCACTGTCCTTTTCCGTCAATGAGAATGGAGAACTAGAGTCTCATGACTTCAAGGACATGGTTTACGACGAAAATCAATGTATTGAAGCATTGTATGGCTTAAGAAATCTCCTCGTCCTCCGGTACAAGAGTGGTGGGGCCCACTCTCCAAAGGGGCTTGTGCCAAAATGCATCCTCATACCAAATGGCATTCCCAGAGGGCAACCTGAGGAGGTGTGGATTGATCCCCCTCATCAATCTTTCAGAACGCACCAGCCATCGTATTACTCCTATATTGTGGATACTGACCTGTGTTGCTTAGCAGGGAGTGATGGCCTGATGAGCAAACATTTTCTCGCATGTCTACATGCCCTAACTAGCAGCGATCGGCCAGATGAACTCACAGGGGAAACGGGGGTTCAGGTTGCATATAGTCTCCTACAGTCGGGCGGGTGCCAGGCTATCATGAAGCTCAGAATCCTGGATGATGTCTGGACTTCACCCCAACACCCTCAAATCGGTCTCTTGCAGAAAGATATCCAAGACAGGTATTACTGGTGGTGGGGCTCATCCCTTCACAGGTGGTCACGGCGGCTGTCGCCGACTCGGAGTCTTGACACTGCGGAGGATAAGGAGACAGCGTTCGCAGCACAACGGGGTGCTCACTTGATTCCCTGGCAGGATATTCCCTCGAGTCCAAGTCTGCAAACGTCGCGGTGGCCGATAACTTTGGATCAAATACTTTCCGACCGGGTTCCACCAGAATTGCCTCTTCGCTGTGACACGTTGCTGCGAACTCGAATTCAGAATAGTCACAGGATACAACCTTCCAATGAAATTTCGGAACTGGATCAATTATTATCTTCCCTTTCAATGAATAATACCACTTCCCAGTTTGCCGAACAA
This sequence comes from Fistulinella cinereoalba, assembly GCA_038089115.1. Classification (NCBI taxonomy): domain Eukaryota; kingdom Fungi; phylum Basidiomycota; class Agaricomycetes; order Boletales; family Boletaceae; genus Fistulinella; species Fistulinella cinereoalba. The sequence goes on along the minus strand of JBBPKG010000287.1, from coordinate 21,061 downwards.
TACATCGCGCACCTTCGGGAAAGTCAGCAATGCATACGCACGGGTTTCCGGACGACCCACACATTGACCCAGACCGGAAATCACACCAACACGGTTCCCATACTTCACGCGCACTATATACGGTGCAGGGACGACTACTTGACTTCCATAAAGACTGTAAAGATCAGTCTTTCTCCAAGAGGCGAGCTTCAACAAGCGCTCGAAAGTTTTGGTCAATGGCCACCGATTACCCCAAATACGCTCTTGGGATGCTTGGCGTCTACCTCTCCGATAAAGGTCCCTGAGGGCTGGAAGAGCTGTTTGATATCATTCGCCATACTACTTTTGGAGCTGCAGCATGCACGTAGACTGTTGCGATTTGCTTTAGATGGTCATCATGAGGAATTTTCCATGGAGTTAGCAAATGAGATATGCGATGGTTGGAAACCTGAAGACCATCCAGATTGGTTGTTGATTCAGGTCTGTTACGTCCATTGTGTGTTTTATCTCAGGTTTACACCTCCTTTCTTGTATTAGATCCAAGGAAACTTTCTCATTCGTCGTACACAGGTAGAAATTGCAGAGGAAATAATATCACCCACATCTGGACGAAACTCTGTGATGCAGGTTAACATCGGGGAAGGAAAATCATCAGTGATAATACCCATCGCTGCTGCCGCTCTCGCTGATGGAAAGCACCTTGCCCGCGTCATTGTTCCAAAGGCATTGACGGTTCAAATGTTCGACTTACTAGTTTCCCGCCTCGGTGGGCTCGCTAATAGGCCGATATATCACCTTCCCTTCTCCCGCTCCAAAGGGTTCAACGGACATGGAAATATTCGCGCTGATGCACTGCACAAGATTATGTTTCGGTGCATGGCCGAGCATGGCATTCTCGTTGTTCAACCCGAGCATGTTGCGTCGCTCAAGCTTATGTGCATAGAGAGACAATTGGGTCTTGTTGTGTCAACCCCACTGAACCACAGTTCAAATGACGGAGATGGTTCAGATGGTAATTATGACTCAAATGTTGACCACAACTCGGGCCATAACTTGGAGCATGACCTAGGCGATGACCCGGACTCGGAAGATGACCACTCGAGTTGCTCAAAGCATCAGAACAAAGCGCAAGATGGTTCATTGGAGCATAAGATGATTCAAGCGAAGCAGTGGGTGAAACTTCAAAAGTGGATCAGTTCTCATGTTCGAGATATCCTGGATGAGAGTGACGAAATCCTTTCCCCTCGTTTCCAGTTGGTTTACACGATCGGCCTCCAGCAACACATAGACGGGCACCCTGAACGATGGACAGTCACACAGCAGATCCTGCGGCTCGTAAAGAAGCGTATCTGCGCCTTCACGGGGTCTCAGGGCACCTCCCTAGGATGGTTTCCGCACACACCTATCGAACGAACCTCCGAAGTTGGGAGAAGCCTGATTCCACAAATCGTCGAGGCTGTGATGAACAGCCGGCTTCCTGGATTTACCTTCCAAACGCTTCCAATGGCCTTGCGCAATGCAATTCGTGCTTTTATATCTGACGAGGATGTCCTTCAGGTCCCAAGTACGGTCAAGATGGTGAAGGACTACGCTAAGCATCCAGACCAGAGTTACATGTGGAGCGTGCTACTATTACTCCGTGGTCTTCTAGCCTCAAAAATTCTCTGGTTTGCACTTGTGGAACTGCGGTGGCGTATTGACTATGGCCTCCTCTCTCAATCGCAGCTCACTGATACAGACCATCCCGAAGAACACACAAGGCTCGCTGTACCTTTTCGTGCCAAAGATGTGCCAGCACCAAACGCACAGTTCGGCCATCCAGACATCGCTCTCATCCTTACCTGCTTGTCTTATTACTATGGGGGTCTCAGCAAGGAGCAGTTGAAAGCTTCCTTCCAAATTCTGTTAGACGAGGATAACCCAGCGACGGAGTATGAGTTTTGGGTCCAGGATTCCGATGGGAAATCTTTGCCAAAGTCCCTTCAGGCGCTCGGCGATATCAATTTGAACACATCAGAGCAATGGGATAAAGTTATATACCCACTTTTTTACCGAAATCAAGGAGTAATTGATTTCTACCTTTCGCGAGTGGTTTTTCCACAGGAAGCAAAAGAATTTCCCAGGAAACTGTCTGCATCTAACTGGGACCTGGTCGAGATACGGAAGAACGTCACTACGGGTGAGTCATCGAGGAATTGATTCTGAGCTGAAGGATTCAGCTGCTGAATCGAGTATCAGGGTTCTCTGGCACAAATGATGCTCAGTGGTTGTTCCCCATGTCGGTTGACGAGGGCCGCACCATGGAGCATCAACAGGGCACGAGTGCTGGTGCTCTTGCTCATCTACTTCGACCTGAAAATAATGTCTACATGGTAACTGAAAGGAAGAGTGGGAAAGAGGCGACACATCAGTTCCTCCAAAGTATTGCTGAGCAGCGGCCTGTAATCAGTGTTTTACTGGATGTCGGCGGACAAATCCTCAATCTCTCCAACAAAAAGGTTGCTGAAGCATGGCTTAATGTCGCTCATCAAGCATTGGGGGCCATCTATTTCGATGAAAATGATGAGCTGGTTGTACTCACAAGAAGTGGGACCACGATGGCAATGGCGTCTTCTCCGCTGTCTCGACAGCTCCATAAATGTGTTGTTTATCTTGATCATGCACACACAAGAGGCACGGACATCAGATTCCCAGTCGGCTCACGCGCAGCAGTCACTCTGGGCCTCAAGCTCACCAAAGATGCTCTTGTGCAAGGTCCGGTTCGATTTAAATCATTTGACGGGTGACTAAATCTTTGCAGGCTGCATGCGAATGCGCAAGCTGGGTCGTGGTCACTCGATTATGTTCTTTGCGCCCCCTGAGGTCGACCAGAGTATTCGCAGTCTGGCCGCTGCGACGGGTACTCCAAATTCCGTCACTGTCATTGACATATTACGCTGGGCTATACGCGAGACCTGGATTGATATCAAGCAACGAGCTCCTCACTGGGCCCAGCAAGGCATCAGCCATAAATCCAAGGATGACGTTTGGACACGTTATTGCAGCAACGAGCTCACCGCAGAGCAACTGTCAATGGAATGGCTCCAGCCAGACGGTAAATCATTAGAAGATTTATATGCACCCCACGCCATCGAGGAAGAGACGAGTACTTTGTTGGCGCTGGACTCTGGGATCCAGCAACGATGCAAAGTTCTTGGGATCATGTCACCTTCCAGTGCACAGCTAGATGAACAACAAGAACGGGAAGTTCACAGGGAGCGCGAGCGCGAAAGAGAGGCAGAGTTACCTCCCGAGGCAAAGGCGGCAGAACATTTTCTCCATCCGGACGTTGTTGCCTTCGTAAAGGAAGGTGTTATGCCTTCACGGCACTCTCAGGCTGACAGCCCCTTCCGCCCTATCTCTGCGGCGCTTGGAAAGAGCTCTGCAGCCGTCTGTGAATCAGAGGTTTGGAGTTCGTCCATCTTCGCCACAGCAGACTTCTGCAATACCATCCAACCAGAGTTTACACAAGGGACCGTTGATCAATACCTGCGCCCCGTGCAGTGGGTGCTCTCGAGTAGAAGGGACCGCAGTCTCGTTTTGCTGAGCCCATTTGAGGCCGACCGGTTACTCCCGGATATCAGGGCGAGCGAGCATACCCATCTTCATCTGTACGCGCCCCGCACGTCCCAGCGCATGCTCCCGTCCGACGATCTCAGACTATATTCGACCCCTCGTCTACCTCCCAGCTGGACTCCTCCTTGGGACTTGATTGACCAACTAAACGTGTTCGCCGGCCAACTTTATCTCAGGAACTATGATGCATACCTGCGGTTCTGCCGCTTTGTCAACATATCCACGGACAAACCCAACGTCGTTCGTGAGTCGGAAGTCAAGAGCTTGGGCCCAAAGTTACTCCCTGCCGTGATAACCCTCCTTACCATTCGAAACAGAGGGCAGCCATTCACACGCACACATATGGGGAAAATTCAACGGGGGCAGCGGTTAACAGAGGATGATTTCGAAGGCCTCAGACAAGCGCCGTCCTCTTATGCCTCTCCTACATCACATAGTGATGAGGAGCAATCGGGTAAATTCATGCCTTCATTTCCTTCGGAGTCTAGGGGCGCACAACTTTTGGACACGAGACAGAGCTTTTCTGGAGAGGGACAGATACCCGTCAATCGTGAAAAAGAAAAATCCAAGGAGAAGAAGGAAGGGCCACCCAAAGATCCAGCATCGGCTGCCATTGTATTAGTCACGCCCGGAGCCTCTAGTTCGTCTTCTAGGACACCGAAGGCTCCCGGACCCAGCCCTCAGTCCACTAGTATTTCCAACCTTGCCCCCCCCAAAAGAATTTCTGGTATTCCAATCCCATCGAAACCTCTTTCACCCAAGGGAAGAACCGTCGCCTTAAAGTCGAGGCATACGGCAGGACAGGAGCGGTTGGCAGCATTCCCCCAGAAATTCCACCGCTCTGCCTTCAATAATAACACCGTTCAGTCCGCGGACAACCTACCTCCAAAGACGCCAGACCGCACTGTTTCCCAGCCTCTCAACTCACAGATACCGAAACCATCCACGGCACGCCGGACACTCACAGCATCCAAAACCGCAGCGTCGACCCCATCGCAGCCCAGTTGCGGTGCGGCCAAGAGGCTGAGCAAGCCTGCCACAGTGTCACCATCGAAAGCGCAGGTGGCGGCTCCCGCAAGCTCCGCACGACAAGTAAAGTCTTCTTCCACATTTGCCGGAATGCACGGTTCGACGCCTTCGGGTCGAGAATCATCAAGGCAGCAGAAGAAAAACATAAAGGGAAAGGGCAAGTGTCTTTATTTCCCACAGGCTTACGTGTGGCTCATTTATCGATTGTCTAGAACGCGAGTAGGGGCCGGGGACAGCCATGCTATCAGGCAGTTGTCCAAGAGAAGATGTAAGTGCGATCGGAGATATTGTTAGCTGCCTTGAAAGTGGTAGACCGTGTCGTTAGAATCAAGTTAGTAAAACTGATTCAAGCACAAAATTCTGCCGAACCTTGTGTACTATAGGCGATCCTAGTTCGAAACTGCATGTTCATCTACTTCCCATATTGTATTGATTTTTCATTTGAGACCCTACGCAATGTCAGCGATACCAGAACAGTACCCTGTCTCTCTAAATTTGGAACTTACCGGCCAGGCTGCTATTGTTCGATTCAGGCCCTATGAACAAGCGAGAGATACAGTGTGGTCCATCGTTGCTTCGAAAAAACATACTCTTCGTCGTCACTGATGCCTAACCGCCCTGGTATTCGTGGGAGTGTTCCTGAACATTGTTGGTGTCTTCACCGATGAATTTGTTCGATAACCAGGGCTTAAGGAGGTGGATCAAGTATACACAGATCCCCGGTAAACGACTGGTACCCTTGATCAATTCCGTGAGTTATTGGCATGATTGACTAATGATGTCGATCGAAATAAAATAAGCCTGTACCGAAGTCACGTGAAGGTATAGCCGCACAAGTCAGTCTTGTCAGTAGAGGGGTGACAGAGATCGCTTGATAATGCATATTCCTCCCACTGCAGCAAGCGCCATTCAATCTGGGACCTACATATGTAAGGCATCATAATCCGATCAACGCCCCCATGAAGAAGTCCTCGCACCAAGCGGCTCCCTTAGCCCCAGGCCACAGTATCGTACCATTGGTCTTGACATTACTGAGCCCCCGAATTCACGAATTCGGAGTACCATAGCCTCCCCTTCCAGAGGTACCTACGTGCTACATGACGGGCCTGATGCACCGCTAAGACAGAAGCGAATGATTGATGAGTGGCGAAGGTGTCGCGATGGAATAGCTTACCAAGCAGAAATGCTGCCCGGGACTGTGTACTGATTCGGACCTTATCTTGGTGGTAGGGCACTAGCACCTTTAACCATGGGTGAGCTACACGCCGAGACATGCCCGAATGCAGACGACAAAGAGTTCTTTGTCGTAGCTCTGTGAACAGAATTCAAACTACTCGACTTACGTTGGCAATCACCGGGCAGACTACACGCGTGGCGGTGCGACCCACGGGGGGACCATAAGGTGGATTCAAGTATGAATCGGCGTATGAAGAGTTTGAAGATACGGCGCCGGACGAACGTGATTCAGGGATGTCGTTTCTACGCATACCGCCGGCCGTGTAGCACCTCAAGTTCGTGTATGCTAATCACAAGTTCGCTTGCATCTCTGCCACTCGCAAAGGTACAAACTTGAACCTTCATGGGAGCCTGGAAGTTCACGAGGCAACGGTGTCTCGCTGGCAGAACACCGAGTCGTTACTGGATACGGACTCTGAAGCTAGATTATGACATACGCAACCTCGAAGTAGCACTTTTCGATGAGCAAGAGCCGTCCGCGTAAGACGCGCCACCAGCAGGCAATTACCTAATTCCGACGTTCCACGGCTGTTTACCATAGATCACTGACATGTCTGGGTCAGACGTTGAAGCGGAGGACAAGGAATTCGTCGTCCTCGAACGGTACGGATATCCACAACCAACTGGTTTGTACTGCTAATCGCATACGCCAGACCGACTGCACGCGTCGTAGTGCCCTCTCCGGAAGACCACGAACGCGAAGATGGATCAGAGTATGGGTCGGCTCAAGAAGACGCGGAGGAGGACGAGGAGGACCCACTCGAAGACTTTCCGGACGACACAAGCGTGCGTGAATTTACCTGCATCTCCGTTTCTTCGCTCTCACGATCGTGCAGGACCTCGAGCTCGTGCATGCCCGTATCGCCTCGCTCGCGCCTCTGCGACTACCACGTTTCGCAGAAAGCCTGACTCGGCTGTGTCTCCGCCAGAACGCCGTGTCTTTTCTGGATCCGGAGGTGTTCCGTCAGTTGCGAAAGCTGGAAGAGCTGGATCTGTACGACAACAAGATCAAGGCGGTGGGTGATGCACTGGATCAGTTGTCCTCGTTGACGTGAGTATCCGTGCCCTCGAACCTCGCACGACAGCACCATACCGACACATATGACGTTTGGCAGCACCCTGGATCTCTCGTTCAACCTACTCCGAAGTATACCAGATAGTCTGGCTCAACTGCGATCTCTCCATACTGTCTATTTCGTGCAGAATCGAATATCGAATGTCACGGGTCTCGAAGCATCTCTGTCACTGCGAAGTATCGAGCTTGGGGGAAACAGGATCAGGGTACAGTGATAACATTCAAAGTGCATACGCTTGATGCGATACGTTCTGTAGCGCATAGAGGGGCTGGATGCCCTCGTCAACCTAGAGGAATTGTGGCTGGGAAAGAACAAGCTCTCAAAACTCGAGGTATATGCAGCCCTCCAACGGTTGCGCGTGATACTGACGTCGCTAGAACTTGGACAAACTCAAGAAGCTCAGGATTCTATCTCTGCAATCGAATCGTATCACCAAGATCGAGAATCTTGAATGTTTAGAGAATCTTGAAGAGCTGTATCTCAGTCACAACGGTGTTGGGAGGATTGAAGGTCTCGAGCATAATGTGAGCGACTCCAGTATGGTGTAGGATGCGATGATGAACGTATCCTTGCAGACAAAGCTGAAGACATTGGATCTTGGTGCGAATTTCATTCCTGAAATAGAGAACATCTCGCATCTAGCAGCATTGGAGGAGCTCTGGGTCCGTGAATCTTCAACGACGGGGCACAATTATCACACTAAATATATCTTTGCCCTTTCAGCTAAATAATAACAAGATTGCTCACCTCAAGGCACTCGAGTCTCAGCTCCAGCATTTTCCATCACTGGAGACGATCTATCTCGAAGGAAACCCGTGTCAGGAATCGGAGGGCGTGAATTACCGACGGAAGATCATGTTGTCTCTCCCGCAAGTGAAACAAATCGATGCTACGTATGTTCCAAGGTCCCGCTTTTGTGTTACATGCTGAACGAAAACCAGATTTGCGAAACCTGCGTAAAGCTGTATAGATTATGCTCGAGCTGATTTCATCATCTGACATTGTCAACACGTACGCATATACGAATACTTCAAGTTGGTCGTTAGTCACGATTGTTTCCATTATTTTTCAATTTACAAACTAGTAACTATGCACTCTGTACACCTAACACAATACCCAAATCGAGTCACAACTGACGAGCCAAGAGCAGCAGGTCAGTGCTACATCCTTTGATCTCGATGGTAGACCGAATGGCACGTCGAGTCCAGCCCAAAAAAAGTTGGCTGGAGTTTGAATAGTGCTCGAGGATTTCAAATATTGTGCGGAGACCAAGAAATAATATAGTTTGGTGTCGGTTTGAAAAAGATGATGACGCATCTGACCTTGAACAATGCTGGTCCAGCCTGGTTCCCTCTCAGCTCCCTACATGTTCTATACTTTCCAGGAACCAAATCGGCATGGCCTAGTCGAGGACTAGTTCTCGCAGAGGGGTATAACCTAAAGGAGGCCGAGAAGGCGACCACACCGCGTTCCCAAGCGCACTATGGCGGAGCACAATGTGTACTGACAATGGTGGTCTGGAAGTCAGGGTTAGATTGGCTAGCAAGTATGTTTGATGCGCTCTAAAAAGAAAACCCTGAGTCATGGGTTTGGGCCCCAGGACAACGTCCGAACAGTACTCGATGAATGAGATGGCTGGGAAAGTGAAGTGGAGGGGAACCACATATAAATGATCGTCGTCGACTTGCAGTGATGTCGCCGGTCGGAATACTGGGTGTCGCATGAACGATATCGGTGCAGGTACTGTAACATTTTCATCATGTATGACAAGCCGCCACCACGCGAGAATGAGCTGCGAAACAAGGAAAACGTGGAGCGATTCGTGAGGGGGCCGTACAAGGAGAGAGAGGAGCGAGAGAAGGGGATCGTGGCGAGCGTAGGCAAGATGCGTGGAAGCGGAACCCTGGTGGCAGGCGGCGGAGGCGGCATATGCGCTGGATGTCGCGCCGGGCCGTGCCAGAAGCTCGGAGTCGCCCAAGGCAGGGGCAAAGGAGGGCAACCAGAAGAGATGTACCTCAGCAGCGAGACAGCGCAATTCGCACGCGTAAACCGTGGCCATATCCTCCCTTTATCGGACTCGAGTGCGCGCGACTAATCAACCACAACTCAGAAGTAGAACATACAAGGTCAGAACTCAAGCGCTCATCATTCGGGCCTAGACATGTTCCGAAAAAGCAGTACCCGCCGCCACCAGTAGGCTCCATATCTAACAAACAATTTTCCACGTTGCTTCAGGCAATCAGCATACAAGCCTCATAACCAGAAATGACCCAATACTTATTCAACCTTAGCTACGATAGACCA